>JAQGAO010000080.1:0-52414 GCA_034697705.1 Ommatoiulus sabulosus | reverse complement strand
CCCCCCACCCCTACATGAGGACGTCGTTTTTGAATAGCCCCTTAAGCTGAAGTGCCTTTATCTACCACAAGAATGATAAAAACTCAGCAAACACAATAAAGAGGGATATGGCCCATGAGCCGCACATTTCTTTTAAGATAAGATGTGCTCCAGACATTTAGAGCTCATTAGCAATCCAGGGTGTTTTAAAAATTCACACCAACCTAAATATTTTGAAAAGGAGCATTGCGGAGTGCCTTCAGCATTTTTTTATCATTCAAACTATTTTAATTCGAACGCAACACATTGGAATCTTTCAGCTTGACATTCTGGACGGCTATAACGAGGTTTATACCGCCTATTACCTCAATATAATTACGATGATCCGCATTTAAACTTCAGCCCTGCTCGTATTTCTGATGGCGACGATAAGACGTTATCCGAGGCGTGTGCCTTTCTTGATGAACTTATTTTTTTTGGTATCTAATATATGTACGAGTATACTGGTTTCGAGATTTTAAAATTGGTAGGTGGATAAATGTTAGGCCCACTACCACAACCGTATGCATAGCAAACAGGAATCTGGGCGCTGTGTAATGAAATGGTTCGATGCATGGGCTATTCCAGAATAAATAAATACATAATGTAGAAAATAAAAATTGCTTTTATCTTCCACGATGCATCCCATGACAGCTGACAACAACAAAATAAAAGGTCTGAAATTGGACGAGTACGTGCTCGCTCTTGATTTAACCGTATTGTTCCGTTTTCTCTCGCATTTAAATATATTCATGCAGATAGGAAGGGTTGAGCAATCTCATGGAAAATGCTAAACCACTTTCCCTTTACCGTTCAGTAAATTTGAAAAAAAAAATAGGAAACCTGGCCTTAAGGCGAGTCATCGTGCTTCTCCTTCGCAGAATCGCAGTCTAGTTTTACACACTCTCAGAATGCAAGTCATATGCATTAAATCTGTCAGACGACTAAAAATTAGGCCTAAACTAGAGAAATCTTCAAACAAAAACCACTCTTCAAATGTATTTTCTTCGATAATTAATGACCATTGAAAACCTATCAATTCTCCCTCGTTATGCAATTTGATACGCCATATTCGGGAAGTTTCAACTTATGAATAGCCCTTATTACTCCGATCAATAGCGACTTTTGTTCGTTTTGTACTCGCTACAAGTATAAGAATAAAAATGATGTTGGAGCAGCCAGGTTTGTCCGGATGACTAAAATTCATGAGAATTAAATCCTGCAAGATTATAAAAGATTATACAACGCTTCTAATTTTTTTACTCCATATTCTACGCACTTCTGGAAGTTGATGACGAATGACTTTGTTATATCACGCAACTATTGTAAACTTTTGGATCTATCCTCATGATCTCTGCAAAGCCATCTACCCTCAAGGGCTTTTAATTAAGCGGTTGTCTATAGGTGCTTATCTGTAGGCTACGGATAATTTAAATAACAGCAGTAGGCTCGAATAGTTTGTTCTGAAAATTCGAAAAAAAGTGAAACTGTAAAAAGGGGTCTCATTTCCAGTAAACCTGATCGCATTTTTCATTACGGATAGTTTCCCTTTCGATGGCATCGCTATCTTTCGATTTCATACTTTGCATATCTAAGACTCATTTTTCAACAAATTTCATTCATGATTTTAGACCAAGAACGAATTTCACACTAGTCATTTTACGACGTGTTACATTGACATATAAATTACGTAGCATAACGCGCGATTTGTAAAAGGTGTCTAGTAATCAAATGTTCACCTCTGACATTGATTTTGCGTTTGTATTTTTCCATACTTGCAATGTAGTTATTTTGTCACATGCTTGAACTGCGTCAATTCAACACAAACGGAATAAACGACCTTGTCAAAACTGATTCTAAGTAGATCAGTATAAATATGATCTATGTTTCTGACCTACTATAACCTGTACAAATATATTCGAGGATGTGACATCAATCTATAGGCTAACGTCCTTTATATAACGCTCAATAAATAACTAATTTTTATTAAATACTATTATGCTTGTCCGATTCTTCTTTCCATGCATTTTTAACGTGTCGATCGTTAGCGAAAATCGAAACAAAAGCAATTTAGGGAGTTTTAGATGCATACCGCAGTTTACAAAGCTTATTACTGCATATATGCTCCGAGTGCTCGCAGCCACCGAATTTTGAAACTAAAACTGCGCATCGATGGTAACATTGGGCGAGTCAAGGATCACGTTTCAGAAAATAATGTGCATCGGGTCATGCAAACCAGCTGTGCATTTATTAAATATGCAAAAGTATTCATTCGTTGCATGTGGAAAACATTGACTCGCGTGCTCTTCTTGCATACCAAGTGCCCCACCTGATGATGGCGTTTTAACGCAAAAGATTTCTGTGCAAAATGGATTAGGAAATAAGTCAGCATATGGTTAAGAGTTCACCATTTTGCTACCGTGTACATCCAGTAGGAAAATTCGGAACTAGTAGCGACCGCAGATACAACAATGTCATTTTGTCGTGAAAAATATGAGGAGGTGATGACGCAAATCGCTAACGAGCCTGACGTACACATAAATTCGTCCTTAGGCAAATGCCCTCCTAATTAACAAGTAAAATTATCGACAGAATTTAATCTGAAAGGTTATAGAAGGAGCCCAACCAGGAGATAACAGACATTTATGCGTAAACTGCTGATGTAGCTATCAAGTAAACATGTTTGACTAACAGAAACAATTTTTTGTATCTAATATATTTTTTTTATCTTATATTCGTGTAACAATTACTAAAACTAATCCTACGTCATAAGGGATGCTTAAATTCTTTAGTGTATACTACTCAAAACGATTATCCACTTGATTGTTACTTGATTTATTCTGCAGAAATAGAAAGTTAGGTTCTTTATAATGGTTCAAGAATCTAACCGACAAAACCTTGTTTAAAGAGTCTAACTCACAAACATTTCCAGGAATCGAAATCGTGTTTTATAGACCCGCTTTGGATCCCAGTATTTGATATATTAGCATTTTAGGATACCACATTTGAGTAAAATATCATTTCAACAACATAATTGCCCCAAAACTAAAGTAAGATGTTCATTTATATGGCCAGCGTTTTTCAGTATAACGATTATTTTGATTCGAAGCGTTTTTAATCAAGATGACAACCAATGAGACGAATGCTACTCAGTTAAATTACTACTTTGTTAATGAAAAGATAATATTTTACACAATTTCATTAAATTGGCTTATGTTGTGGACTTTTGATTTTTCTACCTTAAAGGGATTACCTATCCACAGGTTATTTCCATCAGTTATTTTTGGATCAATCATGCATTGCTAAAACCAATGCAAGCATAGCAATCAATGCTTATCTTAATTATTCCAGGAATAATTTAATTTTAGGAAGTGCTTTATCCGTCAGACCTTTTATTTCATCCTGATGTTTCGGGATTGCATTTAAATGCTCTTAACTATTGAATTAAGCAACTACTGGGTTTGGCGAATAAATCCTGCTGAGCATGTGGTACACAGATTTAATCTTCGGTCCGAGTTTCTGCCTTAATTCATCCTACATTACGCGATAGAATCGTTATAGGTCATTTCATGGGTGTTTATCGTCTAATCTCGCAGTTTTTACGTTTAGGTAATTTCAGCTTGGAAATTAACTCATCAGGGAACCCTTTTTCTGCCAATTAAGTATGCGGAGATTCTTTGCTCGAATTTTTGTTTGTCATTTTCATTTATTTTAGACATTGTAAGAATATATTACAAGAATTCGCACATGATAGGATGCATTGATGAGCTAGAAAGGCTAAAAATCGTTTCCATTCCTTTTCCAATAAAGGAACTCTACTGTGTTCATTGTATAACAGCACACAAATAATCAAGTCAGAAAATTATACAGGAATATTAATTTAGAAAGGAATAAAGCACGGTGACTAGCAACTAATATCAATACAAGATAATTTTTAAGAATAAAGATTTTCTAGCATCCGATTTCCATACTGGTGACAAAAAAATCACAATGCAATTCTTTCCATGATTAACAAAAAATGCTTGAATATTTTATTAAAGCGGATTGCGTTTCTAATTTTGTACATTAACGTTGATGTTTCTTGGTTTTCTAACGGTAAGAAAACTTGATATACTATATGTAGTTCATACATATAATACATGCTATGTATACTGACTGCAGGGTAAAGAATTGAATTAAATTGAACAATATTTGCATGAATTTTAGGAATGTGACTTAATCTTCTTCCGAGAGATTTAATCATGTTTAAATCATGAATCATTACCACGTTCAGTGTTTTACTACGGCCCCTTTGATCAATGAATACATCTTGGTGTCAACATTTTGCATTTGCAAAATATCCCAAAACAGGGTTCTAACAGAAACGCTGTTTTTGAAAACATTTCCAATGCATCATAGAATCAATTGATATGGCAGTTTTACAGAATTGTGCATTAAACATTCGGTAATTGGGTTCTACACTTAGGTGTTTAACTTTGTTTGAAGATAATTCAGGTTTTCCTCACATTAAAGCATGTATGCTCTAGAACTTTCTAGTTCTCATGCTGAGATAAAACCAACATGTCTCTAACCTAACCATAATTAAAAACCTCAAAGATTAAAAGCATATAGTCCTTGATACAAAGAACATGTGCTGTATATGGTAATGTCCTAGTAAGAATATATGATTGAAAATTAAAAAACGCATTAAAGCTATAATGGCTTCTAAGTAAATTAAATCAGGTTACTAGAAGCTCATGCCTTTCACCTTCACATTTTAAAACTGGATCCGTTAACTTTTCAGTTGCATCAGATTTTGGGCAAATTGCAACGCCTGTGTCCTTTTATTAAAACAAGATTTTGGCATGCTCTGTTTATTAAGTACGAGTAACACGATCTTCGTCTGGTAAAGCCAATCTTGTAAACAATAACAGCCGGTAAGACGCATTTTTCAACGCGTAAAATTGGGCAAAAAGTCGTGAAATACCCCGCCTCTTATTTCCACTAACTATATTTCTTGTCAACCCGATTGCACCAAACCCGAGGGTAAAAAATTGTAATAAAAATTAGAAGATGATTAGGGATAGGTAAGGCATATTTTTTCTTTCAAAAATAGCACAAGCGTATACAAATAGTGTTATCTTTTGATCATACAGGTATATGATGGGGATCAATCAGACCTGTTAGATAGTTTCATTTCTCTAAGTGCCTTTTTTTTATGGCCACAGAGCACACGACTGGAAAATTTTCTTTTACCTAACGAAACGAAAGTTGCTTGTATATAATTTAGAAAATAACCACGAAAATTCACCTTGAACAAAGTTGAAGCACATTCAAAGTTGATAATGCCTTCAATAGATAGACGCACATATTTGTTCGCTGCACATTTAGGTTCACATTAAAAATGAAAGCGTTAACTCTTTTAAAATGAGTACAGGCGTGCATGCATTCAGCAAATTTTTGGCTTCTTTGTTATCGAGTAGAACACAATAGCATTTATTATTTCGTTAAAATTCCTGTCATTAAAAGGAAACGTAGCATAATGTTATATGCCAAGAGGATTTTCAATTGTAAAAACGTAGTTAAAAAAGAATGTGCAGACACATGCAAATAAATGGACATATTTAAGCGAATTTCCTCAAATTTTGTTCGATGTTTTCAACAGATTACAGAAGGACTCTTCGCATTTTATATTCTGCACGCTCGCAATTTTGGTTAATTTGGTTCGCAACATTTTAAATTAATTCTGACTTGCTGTATGCATATTCATATGTATGTATATTTTTCCATGACGTGTAGTGTATTTCTGAAAACGGTACATTATTTTTGAGTAGAATTATTTTCCACGGTGATTTTTAGGTTAAGTCGTTGCCATATTTTCAGAATATTTAAATACCTTCGTAGAGGTTTATTTTCCAATAATATAGCACAATATTAACAAGTTATGCATTTTAAGAATACAAGGCAAAATGCATGTGAAAACAAATTGGGAAGAATTATTAATGAGTATCCATTCTCAAATAAGCATAAATATTCTCAATAAATTGTGTTATTTGTAAGTACTTTCTAGATTTCTCATTGAAACGAATATCCAACATACTGTATTACTGCATGAATGACAAACTAATATTAACTCCAGTATGAAATGAGCTACACTGTATTTTCCTGTTAAATATTGTACAAGATTCTCCTTTAACAACAATTTTTTAAACCCATATTACTGAAGTTGTTGATCCTAAATTTGATACAGAGAATATTCAATTTGTACATCTCTTTACGAACCAACATTAAGTAAACATTAAGTAAAGCATTTTTAAAAAAACATAATAATTATGCCGCTTTTCTTTGAAACACATTAGTTTATACATTAATAAGCAGACAAATTACGAAAAGGAAGCGTTATATGATTATATACATGTACACGTTGAAGTATAATCTCAATATTTAAATCATAACATTATACTGTATATTAAAATAATTAGAGTATAATTTAATTAAACCTAAATAGTTTAATATTTACATTTTTCTCATGTATTTCCCCTATTTGGGCAATAGAAGCATTTCCTGGCAATGTACATGCGTTACCATAAATTTAAGGTCCAATTATCCAGTTTGCCGTTTACTTTTTTTAGTAAGCACGGGATTACTTTCCAGACCCACCAAGTATAATTGCATAGAAGATTTAGGTTTCTAGGGTTAATTTAGTCGGAGCAATAATATATTATGCCGACATTTTACAAAGCAATTTCTATTACGTTTGCAGGGAAATTACTTGTATATAGAAAGATATGTGGACAGAAGCAAAGATATTCTCGTATTGTAGGTGGATCCTGACATAAACGGTTTAATTAAAATTCCATATTGTGCAGTCCAGTTTTTTAAAATAAAAATAAAAAGAACACATTCGTTGTCAAGAGCTTGAAGACAATAAGTTTAGATGCATTCGCTGAAATAGCACGACCTTTCTCCTATTTATTGCTAAAAAAACGGTCGTTTGCTAATTTGGTCGGTTATTTTTACAATGCAACATTCCTTATAAATTTCCCACAGTTCTCGTGTCTCCCCGCTGCTATTAAGACATATTCAAACAATTATATTTCGTCTTTTGCAACTTATTTAATTAAAACAGCACTCTACGAGCAAGTCCTGCTGTAGTCCAAACTGTGAATTAACGCATTGTGTAATTGGCGATTCATTTGAGCACGAAATACTATTTATATTTCGATATAAAAAAAACGTGAATTAACCGAACTGAGCACGTTTTGTGAGTTATCTCGCGTAATTTGAGCCATCCCGTTCGCTCACTGAGCCTAAATATAGGTTAAATTCGGTAACCTCCCATTAGCACGTTTGCATACAAAAATAATTTCAACCCGAGGGTAATGAAAAGTGAATGTTTCGCGTAATAACAGTTTACTTCATGACCACCTGATATTCGTATAAAATGCAAACATTTACACCTAGTTGACCCCCCATAATAATTTTCACTGAACTTGATTGCGCTTTCAATAATAGTAATCATCGCAAAAGCCATCGTATTGAAGTTAAACTTAAAAATTCCTAAGCAATTCCTCAGGAATTCCGATGGGTAATATAACCCAAACACTCATAAGTGCAACGAGGATTTACTACGAAAATACTCAAGGCATGATCCGATGTTGTTCGTGGTATCCCAAATCACTTCATGAGACATCCTGACACCATACTGTATCTGTATTAAGAGATTATCACGAATGAAAGTCTGCACTTTCTAAGACGCTTTCTGTTTGTTTGACGACCCCAAAAAGGGAGTTATTAAAACAATATCTTCTTTTGTTCATTTAAAACGTAAGTAAATTAAATTACATTTGAATTGAAAGTGATAAGCGCGTGAGCATTATGTCCTCCATTGTTGCAAAATGAAGTTTGCAAATCTACTAAAAGTAAAATTAGTTTAGATTCGATCTAATCTGATTTTAAATGCAGTACTGCCTATAAAAAGAAACTAACATCGATTGGTGATGTTGGAGCTTACATGTACTGTATTTGTCTTTTCGTAAAACATTGTTTGATTAATGATAAACATCATTACAATAGGCATTTACAATCGCAGTAAGTTTAATTATCGTGTATAGTTCTAGAATATCTCAGCGTCAATAATTTATTAATGGCTATGTGCCAATTTACGACTTGTAATTGTACCGTAAATAGCACTTGCAATAATATAGCACAATTTTTTCTATTTTTTTTGGAAAATCGAGGCTTATTAAAATATAATAATTTTGAAAAAGAAATATGGCGAACTCTGCCATGTACATGTATATAATATTAGAACTAAATGAGAAAAGGAACACGAAAGCCCGGCGTGGAAACTGGGTGGAGAAAAGGCGGAAAACGATTTCACTCTTTTCAACTTTTAAAGAATCTGGGCTACAGAACTTAACATACCTTTTAATTCGCTCTGATTTGCATTTTATTAGATAATGGAAGGTGTCATGCTGGCTTTGTGCCAGTCAAAGAATGCGCAACAATTACACATTTTCCGACCATCGAAATTGAAATTGACGCACAAAGAACTTTGTAAACTTATTTTAAAAAATATGTTTGCTGAAAATATAAAAAGAACAATTCAATCCTAGGTGACCTAGAGCCACCCCATGATCGAGAATACTCGAAAGTCACAAATAATCGCTGTGAGATTACAGTTCTAAAAAAAGTGGAGATTATTTATGATATTTTCAAACGCTGTTTTTATGACCATCAATGGCAGCTTTGCTAAACAAATTATGTAACCTGCCATTGGAAACATTTTACTTGCAAATCGGAGTTTTCTGAAAATTATTACATAGAATTTAGAGTCAATTTTTGATTTTAGAAGGTTTAAAATTCCAGTTTCTTTATGACACGATTTGTTCTTATGATCACTTTAAGGTTTAAGGTACTGGTTAGTTCAAATTTCTAGAAATATTTCACCAATTTTTAACAATTGACATGTAAAAAATGATATGTTAAAAAAGAATTTAGAGTGGTTTTGCATATAAATATCAGATTGTTTACAATTGTTTAATAATTCGGGTTTAATGTGAATCGAATATATCAATAAAAATGTATCATTCCCTCAACATTTTATGGATAATTTAAGGATAATAATTAGCCTTTTACTACAGTGTGCATGCAATATAAAGGTGGAGCATATACATGTATTTTAAAAGCTCCTTTAAAGAAAACAATAAAATAATGTTAACAGAATTAAAATACTACATGTATCTCTGCAAACAATTATAAAATCCCATCAACGCAATAGTATTACATGTATAATAAAATTTAAAATTTAAATATAATCGATTTATTTTCCCATGTACAAAAGCTTGCAAAAATGTCTTATTCAATATTCTTAAACTTCCTATTTACACCTAACTTAGCAATATATCACGATACTCATGCCGGAAACAATCTTCGCAATAAAGGCTCGGTAATTTGACCAATTTTAGTCTGTCTGTCAATATTAATATGCGAAAAGCATCTCTTTAAGTTGTTATAAACACGATGAACGTTCAGATTTAATCAAATCCCACTATTGGCACCAAAACCAGAAGTTGGAAAGCAAGTTTCTCTACTATGAAAAAATCCATACAAATTTTCAAATCCATTTTTTATGTTTAAGAATTTTTTTTTCTAAGATCACCTGAAATACTCAATTTAATAATTTACTTTCACTGAACCCATCAACGATTTTTGGTGTTGTTTATTGTGATAACGTTCGCCGAAAAATGTGCTAGTACTCCAAGGAATTGCGCTTCGTAAGCATTAATTTTTGATAAAACGATTATAAAGTAATGAATTTTTTATATAAAAACTTATTTATTCAACATTTTACGAATATATTTTTAAAGGGAAACCAATGTGAAACGTATTTCGATGTGAAAAAACAAACTTTATCACATATTTGTATTATAAGGTAGAATGAATAATTTAAGCATGTTCTTGGAATTTCATATACTGTAGTTACACAAAATGGTACAGCGCAGTATATTTTCATGAAGATCTGGGACGTGTTGGCTTAGTTGTTAATTTTCTTTTCAGGCACTGTGACCTCTCTCTTCGTAAAGGAACCTCTCCCACCAAGTGACCTTAAGCCGTTTACGAAACCACGTCGATTTTTTCGAAAAGTACTGCTTACATGTAATGCCCACCCAACAAATCAATTTAGCACGCTATAGGCAGTAAGTGCTGTCTTATCCAGAAATGCCATTAATTTTTCATAAAAAAGCGTCCGTGAGAGTGAATCAGCTTGAAATTGGATGAAAGGCGTGTGATGCGCATGCTTTTTCAAGATATCAGCGTTTGCACTTTTCGTTTTAAGAAAAGGTGTTGGCCTCAATAAACTTGGTTTTCATGCTTTTAAGAAACGTTTTTTTATTTCGAAATTTGTTTTACGTTCTGCATATGGGGTTCGTGGCGCTGGCTTGTTTTGCAACTTGATTTGACATTCACGAACTAATGTAATTAAATAATGGTAGGTTTTCATCCTTTTCAAAATTAAGGTGTATGTAAAAAGCTACTGTGTATCGGGACATTGGTGAAAATCTAGCGAGGATTGTAAATGCAAAAAGCACGCTTACAGTAGATTCCAAGAAAAATGTGCTGCTCATGTGACGTCAATGAAGGGATCAGTTCAGATGCATTATACACTTCGACAATTGATGAGTGCACCCGCATTCATGGCAAGGTTAAATTAAATCACATTTTACACGGTATAGTTCAAATTCTTCAATTGGGTTTTTCGAAAACTGCACCTTACTAAGTGATGACTCATTTCGCATCCAAATCTTAAGCAATTCATTAGACGTATCGAGAAATTGATAAGAACAACTATTCTTAGAGCTGTATGATTGCAATGGTTAATTCGGTTCGGCCATAGAATCACCATACATCCCAAAGTTTTAAAACATTTGGAGAATTTTAAACAACTATGACAATTATGGTCAACAAAAGTTGGTGAACAAAATTCAAGCAAATCTTAGGAAGATTCGTTAAGGACTTTATCAATTTCCAATTCTTGATCATTTTTACAATCATCATAAATCACTTTTGTG
This sequence comes from Ommatoiulus sabulosus, assembly GCA_034697705.1. Classification (NCBI taxonomy): domain Eukaryota; kingdom Metazoa; phylum Arthropoda; class Diplopoda; order Julida; family Julidae; genus Ommatoiulus; species Ommatoiulus sabulosus. The sequence goes on along the minus strand of JAQGAO010000080.1, from coordinate 41,342 downwards.
ATAGCCTTTGCTCTAAAGCGTAAGTTTAAGAATGCTCGTTAGTACATGCAAATTCAATTTATTTATTGTAACGTATATTACTGTAACGCTGTTTTAGGCAGAACGAGCATGCGAAAACACATTTTTTAGCAGAAATAAAACATGTACTTGATGATTTTATTGTTTGATTTTCTCATTCTAAATAATTAGACAAGGACAATTATAAAATTCAGCTGTACAAAAATAAATTAATATCATTCTTTTGTCTAGGCTAAGTGTGAGCGATACTTTCACATGACAGGCTCATAAATAACACCAAAAAAATTGTAAAGCTTAATTATAAAGTCATTTAATAATCTTGGTAAAAAATATATTTCATAGTTTCATGTTATACTATTTCGCAGTCTTAAATTCACACCCTCGTGCACAAAAAATTATTCTCTTTGTGTTTTCGCATTGAAACAAAAGCCAAAGAACTTAACAACTGTAAGTTTCAGTAGTCTAGCGAGTGATTTTTATGGTTTTCTTAATGCCAAAATTTATAATGATCATATGTTTTTGCGACCTTGTTATTGCCTCATTTAATTACATTTAATTAAACAAAAACATGAAAAACGTGCGTATATTTCTATCAAATTACGTCAAAAATACTTTTTTTATACGCATGGTAGGCATTTATCACTACATCATCAACACGCACAAAAAATCACCCTTCTTCACCGCAAAGCTTACCAATTTAATTTCGATTTCAATTTTTTGAGGTCATGATAGCGGAAGAACCCGCATTTTATATATAGTTTTGTCCCGATGAAAGTATAAACCCCGAGCAAGCGGTCACGTTCTGCTGTCTTGTGGGGTGGTCCAACTTGCATCAACATACAATAACATTCATGCAAGACCCCAATCAAAAACGAATTTTGTAATTCATAGAAATTTCACTTTCATGAAAAAAAAATGTGCTGAAAATCTTCACATTTCACCGTGCCACATTATAAACACACCGAATGCATTTTAAGTTGTTTAGAGATGAGGTTATTAAACAGCTAGTTACGCTATTACTAAATTAAAAAATGCCTCGTGAAGAAATGATTAACTGGTGGTCAAATTCAAGTTGAAAACCAGAAACCTTCCCCAAAATAGCCATTGAGAATAAAAGCACACCCTTCAATCGTTAACAATGAAAAATTTGTCTCATTGGCAAAACACCTGATATTTTATGGGGTATTGGCACAGATAGTTAAAGGGAAAAATCGTGATTTAACGGTCGAAAATCACCTGCACATTGTCCCCCTCATTCATTTTTTTAACATTTTTATCCTATACAGTATTTATGTTACTTAAAGTGATTTATTATCGATGAACTTGGTTCCGACGATTAATCACGGCGCTTCCTACATAAACGGATAAAAAAAGAGTTTTGCAAACTTGAGATTTGGATTTCATATTTCATAAAAAGGTCACCACATTTTTAAAATATTCACACGAATCGTCATTAAACCATTGGCATATTTTACCATTTATAAAAAAACTGTATTTATCATTTTCCATGTAGATTTTTGGACAATATTATAGCCTACTTGTCGAATTCGAACGTAGGAAAATAAGAGTTTAAGTAAAAAAAATTGCTCAGAAAATACAGGTTTTACATTATTTAAAATCAAATTCTAAAGCTGTCGCATTATTTAATCCGAACCAATTATTGATTTCAGGAATTCATGAAGTGTTTTATGGCTTCATTTTCACAAACTCAAAAGGTGTCTATTTTACCAACTGTTACATGTAATTCGAAAAGAAACAAATTGACAATTCATTGAGTCAGATGTGGGATTCGACTATTATAGTCTACGAATTTGAGAAAATTTTAAAATTGGTAATACTATTTTTTTAAATATTCAATAATAGACATCACTGACATAATATCACTGATATCAATACGAAATGGTATTCGAGTATCTGCTGCTCTTTCTTTTTTAAATTCAATTTAATTAATTCACCTGAAGTGTGCATAAAGTGGACATTCGCCAGTTTAGAAGAGCACAATTTTGAAAAAAAAAAATACAACGAGCTGCTTGCAGTTTGTTGACGCCAGATGGCGCAGTATGAATGTCGAGCTGAAGCTGCATCAAACATCTTGGATCGACCCTAAACAGAAAATGAGGCCTTACAATTTTATCTCAAGTTCACTCCGTTAAGCACTTTTACATTCCGTTTGAATCCGATGAAGTGAAGCAAATTTACAGTCACACACCCTTTTCTAAACAATGACATTTTATATAGCATACGAATGTGTTTAACCTACTTTGCTTCAACATTTTTCCGTGGAAAATGCATTTTTAAGCGAAATGCCTTGCACATCTCGTTTTCTCAATGTGAAACGCACGAGTGCCATAATAAAAAAAGCAAGCATTTTCAAAGTCAAGACAGTGATCTACATAAAGATGTTTATCAACCTACATTCCGGTAGCCGAGTTTTATTCATAAAGCATTACATCATAATTTATATTATTTTAATAAAATAAAAAATGTGTTGAGATAGGGTACTTGAGTATCACACCCAACATCTACGACTGAAGAACAAAAGACCATTTTATCTGCCGGCTTAATTGGGCTCAAATTTTCGCCACAATTAATAATTATGCCTTAGCTCGATAAGAAAATTACAAATACATAACCATTATCTTGATGGGAAAATGCATAGCTGACCCAACTTTTCATTTCCACTAAGGTTATTTAACCCAATTGCTAGTGGCCACTTCAGAAATATTTGCCTTAAGGTAAGAGAAGAACTGATTTTTTACGGGCAGGTCTATTTTTTTTTTTTTAAAAAGTTGAAAATTGTTATCATTAGGCCCGCTATGTGCAGCTCATAAATCATGCCTTGTAAAACATATTAAGTGGAAAATGGGACGAGCTTATAAGCCTGATAAAGTCATATTTGATAAGTACAGCATGCAAATTATAGATACAGAATATCTCTATTATTATGTGACAAAATAATGCTTAGTTTATCGCGGAGTGGAATTTCCTTGAGAAAAAAAAAATGTCAAATCTGCAGTCAATTTTGCAATGTTGCGTGATACTAAGGCGTTGCGTTTCCTTTCGTGGAATTAATATCGATTTATACTTGATGACTATAGAGATTAGTGACGCAATACTAAGAGAACTTTCTTATAACGCTTGATGAGATCATACGGCGTCATCTATGGCAAGCTTTTGTTGAAAATTAGCGGTTTATATAATAGCATTTCCTGAATACCATGCAATCATTTCAATTTCATCGAATTACTCGAGTATCTGCTGTTTTCGTTTTAAAGTGTGCATAAAAGTGAACATTTGCGATTTTAGAAGTGCACATTTTTGAAAATTACTTTCCGAATCCAGTTCACATTTTCAAAAGTTAAAAAGTCATTAATTGCGGATTTATTGTTAAAATTTTCGAATCACGTTTGGATAGGTACAATTCAATTCTTTACCTTGCAGTCAGTACATAGTACCATTTGGCAGGGGGGATCATTATGTAAATTAAGTCAGACTAAGTAGTCTGGAGATGATGGATTAATACCTATTTCTTATTTGTTTCAATTACTAAGTTCTTACTTCATATTTTGTGTAGATTTTGTCATATCTGGTGCGTTTGTGTTCTGATTACAAACAATGTTCTAACATCATATATGTACTGTATTTCTCAACCACGAATTCATTTTCTGTAGGAACGTGTGGTCAGAAGCACCACAACTGAACTGGAGGAAAAGAAATTGTGCGCATAAACTTAATACCTAAACTATGTCAAAAGGTATAAAACTCATAATACACAACCAGAAGCGCCATCTGTTAACATCTCAAGCATTGCGATGAGTAAATATTTTAAGTAGGTCGTTTGTGCGTTGAAATGTACTGCAATAGCAATAACTCGATGCGCCGTATCTTAGAAGAAGCTTTCAACCTGGCTGAATCAGCCAGTTCTAAGATGATTGCGTCATTCTCGATCCAAATTTGAAATTTATTAAGCACGTGTACCTGAATAGGTTTACGTTGTCTTCGTGAGCGTATGCACGTAAAATTGCCTTATAGAAGAAAAGAAAGCGTAATAATTAGGTTAAACTTGTCCTACCGTATGCTGCCAGGGTCAGCCTGGGAATGATGACCAATCAGGCCGTTAAAGGAAGACCCCGAATTCCTCACGAGAAACGTCGCACTTTTAAAATGTCCATTTAGAAACTTGTTAGCGTTACATTACTTTGCATGATGTTTTCTCAAAAGCACGAGGTGTTGACCTCTGACGATCTAGTGTCTAGTGCAATGTGTTATGGAAAATACCTCGTGCATAATCCGCCTGGGGTCATGAGTCGATCGAAAAAGTTCATATTATCTACGCAGTTTCAAACGCTTCACCGATTATGGATTTAACCTGCATAGCGCGAAAGCATTAATTAGTAATGCGAAACTCACAAGTTTGCACAGCGAAAATTCGTTAATTAAAATAGCCGATCAATCTTAGTTGTTAATTAATTTTCGTCAACACACCCACTCAACTAGTTTCCTTTTTGTCTCACTAGAGGCCGTGTTACGCGGTGCACGCGGACTATTTTGCGAATTGTACTTTGGTAACCTTGAAGTCACTAGTGCAAAAGCCAAAAGCGGAAAAGGAATGCATTAATTGAAATAGAGATGCATTGTAGACTTCAAAATCGTTTAAACTGATTAGTCAAAGTGCGAAAGTGCTGTTCGCAAAGTTTCTCTTTGACAACCCATATAACGTACATGTACATGTATAGGTAAATTTTCAACATTTTGACGGCGACGCGCGACGATTACAACAGCCTTTTTAGATACATGTCCATGTATGATATACCATTACTTAAATTAAGAAATACTGTATGTTACACTAGAGATTTAAAACGTATTTCCTTCGAAGCTAAAATAATACTTAAAAAGAACTATAGTTAAAAAAATATATATATATATTGAAATTAAGCGAATTATTTCCAAATTTTACTAATTTTAACTTTATTTTAAATTGCTTGAAAATCCAAGGAGTTGTGGGAAAAAATGTTCTCAGTGGGGAATAAGGTTTACGTTGATATTTATATGTATGCATATAAATGTATACCAGCATATTATTGTTTGTATACAAACACATACATGCATGTATGTTTATATGAAGAGCGGGTTTGCTAATTTTGTTTTCACCATATCTTAATTTCTAGTATGAACACCGTCTGTTCATAACAAAGTTCATTTACCATGCATGTATTTTGGCTACTATACCTTTAAAAAATGTTCAGCTCTGCAGGAAATTTATCACAAGTTGCAACATACTTTTTGCTTTAGTTTAATAGTGGTCAAATGAATGTAGATGCACTTAAAGTTGAGACAAAACTATTTCTGACACACCTTACATTTGTTATCGGCTTTAGTTCAGGATCGGTTGCTATCAGCAGGGAACCATTTGCAGTACCGACCAAATATCGATGTAGACCACAGTATTCTGTGTGTAGACATTCTTTATTTCGATCGATCATGTACATTTTTCTAATGTATATGTATTCTTAGTATGGAATAATCACGCATGGTAATAAACATTACACAATACTGATAGCACAACTTTTCTGAAAATGTTAGAGAATACAACTTGTTTTTTTTCGATGAGGATAATAAGAATAAAAAAAAAAGAAAAACATAATGGTAATGGAGTTGAAAAAGTTGCACATCTGCAGCGACGATCAAGTAACAACGCATTGACCCGACGCTGTATTGCCATTATACAACTGTAGTCTAAAAACTGTCAGTTATTTTCTACTAGGCCTACATGTATTGGCAAAGTAACCAAATTATCGGATTTTGAGCGAACTACGAGGGAATTCTGAACCGCAAAGACAATTTCAAATTTTTGAAGCAAACGCATCAGATTTGATCTGATTTCACATCAGAGTGTCGTAAGTTTAAATAGCAAAATTATATGACAATGCGTTGATTTTTTGCTGAAGTACTATCGTAGTTTAGTAATTTTATATAACACAATTTACAAATTACATGTACTGAATTTTATAAAATGAAAAAGGTTTTAAAATCTTTTTGAAAAACACTGTTTAATAGCAAACAAATTATAATCGGTACTGCTGTAAAAACGACATGCATTGCAAACAATTTTAAATTCAAATTTTAATTTATGCAATTATGGAGTTTGAAGTGAGCATTCCAGTGAGCGTCCTTACTGGCTTGTCGGTGTAGTTGCTCGAATTGACTTAACGCGAACCATGTTTACACTGATGACACACCCTGTATTGAAAATCATTCCCAGAAATGAAAAGAACTGTCTTAGTTTATTTGCCTTTATTTCAGTTTATTTCTTACAAAAAATATAGTAAATAATACATATTTAACTTACATGAGATTAATATAGAAATCTTGAGTATAATTTACATTATTGAACACAACATGAGTATTTACTTAACCTGAAATACCTCATTAGAAATTACAATATATGGCACAAAACGCCATTTTTATCTGCTTTTTTCTTGCCAACCCTTCGTTGCCTTTGGTACCATTATGGTTTATCGAGGAATGTTTCCAAGTTGGTATTCAAATGGATTAGTTTTTGAAATTCAGGCTTCCTTACCGACTAATATGATATAATGGCCATGGCTATTAATGGTCTTGTTACAAATGTCCCCATTTTGCGCTCAATGTAAATAACAGAAAATTACTGATGAAACGGATGCAAACCCTTCAGCATCCAACGAGTTGTATATAAATATATAAATCAATACTTAATTTACAAGATATTTTTCATTTAAGTAGAAAACTCCACATCTGCCAAGCAGGTAAAGGATCCCTCAACAATAAGCATTATTGCGATGACGTCTGTCAACCCTACGTGATTGTTAGAGGCATTCCTAAGAATCAGATTATATATATACAAAAATAGGCTAGCTTATCGTAAAATAGTATTGCACAATGACACTACGGTTGCTGTAATGGCCTTATAGATATTTACGTTCCATGCCCTGCTATCCATAGGAGCTTTAGGTAGGATGAAAGGCATACGCTATTTTTCGGAAATAAAAAATAGCAAAAAAAATGACTGCACTTTTATGCCATTTTCAAAACTACATTTTAGCAACCAAAATTAATGTTGCCAATCCTTCCGATATGATGATGTTGCTCATCACAGTTTCGTGAACAAAAATAAAACTTATATTCTCTGTGTATATAAATCTCTGTAGCATAAATTAGGCACTGGTTAGAGCTTATTTGTACTGACTAAAGGGAGGGACCTCATCAACCGGGCCTGGAGCTGGAGCTGGAGCGGGGGCTGGTCGCGTTGGTGCGGGGGCAGGGGGCCTGTAGGGTGTCGGGGCCGGTGCGGGCCTGTAAGGTGTTGGTGCTGGTGCAGATGGGGTGGGTCTGTAAGGTGTTGGAGCTGGTCTGTAGGGTGTTGGAGCGGGGGCAGATGGGGTGGGTCGGTAAGGTGCAGGGGCTGGTCCAGATGGAGCTGGTCTGTAGGGTGTTGGAGCGGGGGCAGATGGAGTTGGTCGGTAGGGTGCAGGGGCTGGTCCAGAAGGAGCTGGTCTGTAGGGTGTTGGAGCGGGGGCAGATGGAGTTGGTCGGTAGGGTGCAGGGGCTGGGCCAGATGGAGCTGGTCTGTAGGGTGTTGGAGCGGGTGCAGATGGAGTTGGTCGGTAAGGCGCTGGTCTAGTTGGTGCTGGGCCATAACTTGGGCCGGCTGGGGAAGGTCCGTAAGATGGTCCAGTCGGTGCAGGGGCAGGTCCAGGTCCGTAAGATGGTCCAGTCGGTGCAGGGGCAGGTCCAGGTCCGTAAGAGGGTCCAGCTGGGCCAGGAGCAGGTCCTGGTCCGTAAGATGGACCAGATGGAGCGGGTCCGAAGGATGGGCCAGATGGACCGGGTCCGAAAGATGGGCCAGATGGACCGGGTCCGAAAGATGGGCCAGATGGACCGGGTCCGAAAGATGGTCCTGGTTGATAAGATGGTCCACCTTCAGGGACGACTCCTATTTGGGAATTGAGGCTGTAAAAGCTAGGGGAATCTGCGCAGTTAACGTTGTTCCACCAGTCGCAGACGAAGTAGCGTTGGTTGAAAAGAGTTCCGTTGGGGCACAAGAAGCTGTCGATTCTGTTTTCTGTCTGGCAAATGTGGAAAACCTATAGAATAACAAAGTGGCTATGAGTACCGTTCGCATGTAATATAGCGCCGTGATGGACTTCACTGATCAATTTTCACAAACGTCTTGTAACCAGTGAAATTTGACTATTAAAATCTTCAATTTAGTGGATTTGTTTTTTGGATTAAACTACCAGAAAGATAGTATGAAATTAAATTTCGAACACAACTTTGAAAATGGTCTCTTGAATTAGGATCAAAAGCTTTCCATTCTGCGACCCTGAATAATTACATGATTGTACTAGCCAAGGGAAGTTGCTATCCACGTGACATAAGCATAAAGATTCCTATATCCATTAAATTGCCCTCTTATTTATCGTATTCTCACCTGGCATTGAGCTTCAACATCAGCGTAATATCCTTGCCATTGCTGTTGAGCGCAATCGAAGTTGGTTTGGGGGACCTCACCGAAGATTGGGTAGTCTTGGCCGGGAACACCTGGAATGGCAGAATAGTCGCCTTCTTCTTCAGGAGACAGCTGCTGCTGACCACCAAAGGGAGCTGGGGCAAAACCACCATGTCCTTGGGGTTGTTGGAAACCAGGTGCTGGGGCTTGTGGCTGCTGGAACCCTGGGGCTGGAGCTTGTGGCTGTTGGAATCCAGGGGCTGGAGCTTGTGGCTGTTGGTATCCAGGGGCTGGAGCTTGTGGCTGTTGGAACCCAGGGGCTGGAGCCCGTGGTTGTTGGTAACCCGGTGCTGGGCGGCCTGGCTGTTGAGCAGGGCCTGGACCGTAAGCAGGAGCCGGTGCGGATGGACGACGTCCAGGAGTCGGTCGAGGTGCGGGAGCTGGTCCAGCAGGCGCTGGTCCCTGCACGTAGGTGTCATCCTCAGGTGGAAGATCATACCCCTGTCTTACCACCTGGTTATACAACAGTTTGTCAGGCAATGTCCATCGAGTACATTAGTGAAAAGTAATTGCATAAACTAGCCAGTCTTGCATAAATCTATGAATGGCATGCCTTAAGATGGACAAGTTTGTCAAGCTTGCTGCCAGTGTTAAACATATAGAACTATTTTGAGTATATTTAGCCTAAAGTGTGCATTATGTAGATAATGTCTAATGATCATTTAAATTTTCTTTTATTTGGCACAAAATTCTTTCAAATTCTTTTGATTTGGTAAATACTCTAATATGTAAAAAAAGATATAAAAATCTACCTTTCATTTGACAAGGACCAACCTAAAGCGTCGAGCTTCTAGAGGCATAGCCAACAAATGGCACTACACATACATCATGCACGAATGAAGGAGAAAAAACATCGCCAAATATCATGCGATTTATATCTACTGTACATTACCGGAATTGAGTCTGATGCTGTCAAAGCAAAAACAAGCCCGTGGAATTCTCAAGCAATTCGCAATAATTAATTCAAGTTTCAAAGCCATCACCGCTGGATTGAAAACGCACAGAAAAGCCAAGCAATCACGGGTACATTTTGCGCAGATGTTTGAAAATTTTTAACATTTAAAGTAGCTCACCCTCACTTTCTCCTCTGCAAGAATGCATGTCAGCGAGCCTAATAGAAATCACAGAAAAGTGTGTTATTTCGGTGTTCTTACAATGAAAGAAGTAAAATTCGTCAGTCAGTCTGTAAACACGGTGGAATTAATCTACTATACGTCGTTGTTTTCTTTGAAATTTACTGTTGTTTATCTTTAAATAAAGGAGAGTTTATCGTAGCTATATAAACTCCTTCCAGACGGCAGTCCACAAACATTGTATTGTTTGTATTGATTATACGTTACATCGTAAAAGTGTGCACAACCTTCAGTTAAAAATACCATCTGAAAATCTGCACAGAAACCATTCACAACTATTCAGAAAGAGTGCGAATACATTGCAGGAACTTATTTAATTCATCAAAAAGCAGAGACTTTAGAAGAATTGATTGCAAAGACTTCAGTGAAAACTTATTTTCGTGTCAGTTGCTCTGCATAAACACTATATGTTTAAATTAATTACTCATTATAGGAAGTATTCTTGTATTATCGTGATCTATTTTATAAACAACTTCCCATGCATGCAGAAAGGTCATAGGTGGAATTACTCTTTGTTATGAGGGATTAAATTTGGTGCAATTAAAACTTCCTTACAAAATTAACATTTTATACAGAGAAAAACACCCCAGTAAAGTAATTAAATAGGAAAAAGTAGCGCATCAAAACTGCGTTAACCTAATTTCCATTTAATACATTTATTAATTTTAGAGCAAACTGTTGTTATCAATAGAAGAGAGGGCGGACAGTACCCTTTCGGTGTCAAAATATGAGCATGGAAATTAAATCCGGATGTGGCATAGTTTTCAGGTACGTGAAGGTAGATCTTCAAAGCACAATCAACAAAAAAAAACTCAACTGGTAAAAATAAGCTAGAGAATAAAACCATGTAAAATCTTATCTTTAAACTATGCATGTTAAACAACTTGTTTAACGCGTACTTGCTTTACATCCGCGCACTTATTAGTTTATCTTATTCTTAGTGATAATTTTATGGCTCTATTCTTTTATACATCCAGTGCGAAGATCTGGAAATTAATTACCCTGCTAAGAAATTTCTTTTTTTATGGTCAGTAAACCTGCACCTTATGTATTCAGTAGTTGTCTATGTGGAACTGTGCCATTCAATTAACACAAGATGCATACGAAAGTGTGAAATAGTTTATAAAAGTTACTTACGTGAGAAACTATTTAAAGCTTCAAACATTTAAACACTTAATCAGGACTTCCTCCTCTTTTTTTAATTTTGCAATATTGCTCCAAATTACACCAAACAACTGATAATTTAAAAATGAGACCGAAAACACATTGTGTCTAATCGGCCCATGTATTCTCATTATAAAATAATGATTTTTTCATTGAATTTTTCTTCAATTTGAAAACAATAGTTGATTATATTTGTCAGACTACCAATTATTTTCATTTTCCGCTTTAATTATCAAATCATAACATCTAAACAACATAATGGTATGTTTTTAAATTAATTTGCATGCATATTTCACTACCAAATTCACATGAAATGCATTGTTGTAGTATTTACCTAAATTGATTTTAGAATGTTAAAATTGAATAAATGTTGTAAATTATAAATAACGATCTTTGCCTTCACATTTTTTTTTGGTATATAGTTTCTTGTTAGTCGAAAACAAGTGTTCTGTTAAGGGTCTGCATATCTATCTTATTTTCTAAAATTACGCTAAAATAGCAGGAAAATAGCCAATGTCAAGTTTCCTCGAAAAGCTATTTTTAATCCACCATTTTTGCTGATATTTTACATGAAGACCATTTCTTTTAGTTTTAAAAGTCTGATACTTTGCAAATTATTTCCTGCATTAAAAAAAAACATGAACTATTTAATGCTGTCCACAAATATTAAAAAATGGTCTTATTCATGAAACGTCCGGATTGAACAATCGCGAAGTCGAAAGTAATTTTTCAATTATTACGGTATTTTCCTCCGTACTGCGAAGAGTCAGATGTGCAAAAAATTTCAATTGTTAGGTGTTATTTGTTTAGGCCGTCTTGTTGTTGCTCCGGCTTTTTAATGTCATTGTAAACTTCGTTATTAGGTTCTATGGATGGTATATTAACGTAATTAGTACATTGTTTAAATCTCAGAAGGAAGTTAGACAATTGTCTCGTAGACCAAGCTTGAAGCAACTGCTTTACTACCAGAAAGATGAACAATGCAGGGGGTAAATTAAGATCACAACCCCAAAGAATTCCAAAATTATATTCCAGTCACGAAATAAACGAAGAAATTGCATTTATCATTAAAATTAATGAAATGGGTTATTTCAAAGGAGACTGGTCTTCAAATTTCCATAACAGGGTTGATATTTATCGGTTGCCAGCATGTTCTTAACTGATCGACTGCCACGTACAAAAAGGAAAATTAACTCTTTAATATTTAGCGCAACTTCATCACTATAGGTATTTTCATGACCTTAGGTGAGGTATCATGATGAGAAGGCTGGTCCACAGTAGGCCCGTGTTTGTTTAGCACTTCCGGAAAAAAGCACACCGCAGTAGGAAAGTGCAACTCGGAGGATGAGTATCAATTTATCGAACAATGATTTGGGGGTGGAATGTACATCTTTGCCGGAGATGTTTATCCGCGCAAATGAATGTGGAAAAAGATGTTTATCTATTGTCTAAGCATTTTTGGACAATTGGTTTTGGGCCCTTATTCCCATTTCTAAAAGCGCGGAACATTTCTCCAATTCGTAACCTACATTGAATGCGGTTTAGCCGGTCAGCTATGGCACGACTCGTGTGATTTTCAATGGGAAGTGCTATGTTTGTTCAGATGAGTCTTTTTGTTGTCTTTGCGTCAACAGGCATCGCCGCATACTTTGCACAATGCGTTTAACCAGAGCTGGTTTTAAGTGGGATGGGGGTGGAAATTCAAATAAGTCATTGGGTTACAGCAACTGACATTTTATAGGAACTGACAGTGCAATAATATTAATAATTTCCTCCTAACCTTTCACTTCAATCGCGAGCTACGAAGGAAAAATACAATAGGCTATATATTATTATGTCTATCACACAATTGCGTGATTGAAGCGCAAATTTTCATCTTAGATTAAAAAAACCCACTCAAATGCATCATTGAAATTATTTTTTGAGAATGATGAAATACGCTAGCTGTTGCTCTACTTAGCAAATAATGGTTGCGTGAAGAAGTTACATCATTTTCCAGGCATAATGTAGATCACACGCAATGATACCTAGAACATAACTCATTTGGGAATCTCGCAAATTGACCAAAATATGAGAAATGTCCGCATTAAACGAATTTTTGTGAAAAATAAAAATCTTTGTTGAGATTTAGGGCAGAATTGAAAACTAATTTGCATGATTAGCGAGCAATATAAAAATAATTTTAAACACTGGTGCATGCGCGGAGTTGAAAAGTAGTAACATGACCCATCAATTTACATTGTACTAGCTAGTACATTGAAATTTTATCGTAGGCTTTTTGAAAACTGGAAATTGGGAGAAATTCTCAGCAAATGTACTAATCCCGTTTGCAAAAGCGGGTCTGCCCATCAAATAACAGCGCTTAATTTCCCGATGGACATATCAATCTTTCAGAGACTGTCTGAAATTCTGCGATGCCCCCTTTAATTATCGAACTTTTCCAAAGAGAAAATAACTTTCCCAAATACTAATTAACATCGAAAAATGCAAAACTAACGTTTGACGCGATAATCGTGGCCAACCCTTAACGTTTTATGGAGGTGAAAAATTGTTACGAAGAAATTATGCCATCTTAGTCAGTGAGATTGATTATAGCGTTAATCCTTTGAATATTAAGTGGTGACCCATATTATAGAGAGTTCGGATGTGCACTACCTTTTTCTCGCATATTTTCCTTATAAGATATCGAATTTTGGAAAACACCGAAAAGAATATTCACGTATTGATAGCCGTGCAATACTCGTAAAAGGAAACGGATATACTTTACAAACCGTGATTTTCAGAAGGTGAACGATCGTATCCCAGACGAAACAAACAATTTTATCCATTGTTACGATTCGCATTTAGTCCATAATTAAATCTTAGCTCTTTTTTTTTGTACCAGAAACTGGTTTTTACGATCAAAATCTTCAACATGAGAACGTGATGAGTTCGTTTAGCAGTAATCATCGTGACCAAAAAGATTTGCACCGGTCATAAACCACGTAATAATTCTCCATTAAAAAATTTAAAATCTGCAAATCTAATTTCAAGCGCTTCACGCCTTATTTTACAGTATTTTATAATACATAAATGATGAAACATGTTATCTTAATGGGATAGAAATTAAAAGTATGTCCACTGAGTTTTCTCGAATATTTTATGAAAGTGTTTTGAGGTGAACACTTTGCTCAGTCAGTCAATGTGTCATGAAAAACGTCATTACAAATCCTGTTTTTGTTTTCTCTTACCTATTAATACTAGGAAGAAAATCGAGGTTCTCATTGTTTTTTTTAGGTCTGGTTCCTTCTTCCGAAATGCGTACCTGATAGGGCAAAGAACGGTAATACTTTAGTGACCTGGAACAATACAATTGTAAAAGAGCACGAAAGCTTTCTTTATGAGCCATCAGAAGTAACACTAAACTCATAAGAAAGTGAGACCTTTCACCTCTTTATTAATGCTAGCACGCGCCACTGTCTCCCACATACCTTCTCTCACTGTTATGTACCCTGACTAACAAGATACCGACATTCTTAATCACTTTAACCCTATACAAAGATCATTGACTTCTGCTATATCCTATAACAGGTAGAGAGGAGGAGGATTCAGCCTACGATAAAGGCAGTCAGTACAATATCTACAGATGAATTTTTCATATAAAAGGAAACGAAACAATAATTCGAACACTTCCTAGTGAAAAAAAATTAAATGCCAAAGGCCATTATTTTTTTTACCTAAAGAATTAGACCAGATCGAAGTATTCGTTTGTAGAGGATCAACAAACAGGCCATTCGAAAAATAAATTGAACTGAACGTTATTTAAGATTAATGGATAACAGGATTTTTTTATGATTATTTTTTAGGCTACTTCTGACAGTTCACATATCGTGTCCGGCCCTTGGTCATTCAACACGGACAAAAAACTAATTGTCATTGGCACTAGTACTATGAATTAAAGATTAAAACGTCAAGAAACGCCATACGAAAATTTTAACATTGGACAGAGCAACTTTGTGATCATATAAATTGAACAAAATTGCAAACAAATGTTCCATGTGGTATTATGTTTATATACAATTTTTTTTCGAATCTTGTCTTTTGCCATATATATTCCAGAATTCATTTTATTGGGAAATTTTAAAATGAATAACTGTTAATTCGCACAGAAAATTTTCATCAAAATGTTTACAGATTTTAAGTTAAATATGATACTGACTGCTTTATTTGAAACGATGCCTTCAAGTTTAGATAATTATTAATTGCTGTAGTTTCAAAGGTATTTCAATTATTTTAGGAAAATATGTTGTTTTTGATTAATTGTAAAACAGGTCATTTTTGACTATTTATTTATGTCACTGCCATGAAGTAATCAGGATAGGCTCGAGCAATATTTTAAACTAAAAAAAATGTCACGAAGATGACATTATACTGAACATTAATCTTTTAGGTATAGAAAATTCGCGCCATAGAAGCTACTTCCTGAAAGCCTCATTATTATTTCTAACAGGAACATAGTCAAAAAGTGAAAATATTATACCGGGAAAATACTTAATTTCAGATTTAGAAAGAAAAAACCTTTTAAATCTTTGTTGACCTTATGCAATAAATTGCGTCATGTGACATAAAAATGTACGTCGAATATATAATAGCCATAAGTTTTAAGAATTTTATGGTTGACTACATTTTTTGTGGCAGAAAATAGCATTTTTACACGAATGTCCAGCATACAAATAATAGCGATGTTGACAGTTTTCATAAGTTCATTTTTTGGGAAGTACTGAAATTCTCGTGTAAGACAAGTGCTGTAGACCACAAAATTCAGCCTTGGCAAATACATTATATATTTGTTCGTCATCATTTAATATCTTAAAAGATTAATTTTGAATTTTTTTTTGCAAAGACAAGCAATGCATCATGATTTATTAAAAGTAATATTTCATAAAAAAAAAATAAGAAGATTAAAACATCATAAACTTTCACCCTGCATTTTTACTTGGATTTTTTTTTTCATTTTGTCAACTGTTTGGCATTGATATTAGCTAGATTAATGGAATACATACTTAAAAAAAACATTATACTCAAGTTGTATCAATGTAAAATTGCAAAATTAGCAACCAATAAGTTTCATTATATCCTTCATGAATTGTCAAAGTCACATTTAAATTTAAAATTAAATAAAATAAACTGTGCAAAATTAAAAGAGTTTGCCATTAAACATAATTTACACGTGCTATGATATAAATTTGAAACTAGGGAACATGAAATTAAAACAGATGAAACATTTGAATGAAGCACTTCATTAACGTTTTGGAATTTTAAAATTTAAATTGATTTACTTTAAGTAAAAAAATCTGTGAAAAACTTGCACATGGCAAATATTTTGAATACTTTTTAAAATTTCAATAAGTAAATTTTAAAAAAATTGTAACTCGTTTCAAAATTTTGCAAAGTTAAGTTGCATAAAGAATAGCAGAAGCTCCCCTGAGGCTATTTCGGAGTCTTACCTGTACGATGTGACCGACAGAGTCTCGAGCAAGATACTGAATTTCAAATTCACTTCTCCACGTATTATATACTCCAAGAAGTATCCTAGTGATGACCAGGCACACTTTTTTCACGAAAAAGTGGTGGTGAAATGAAACTGTGTTCGAAGAGAGAAGTTGATGTTGGAATGATTTCGATTGCCTTCATCTTGCGCCTTATAAAGGAAACTTTCTAGGCCTGAGGCGGTGTAATACCGTTATTTAGGTTTGTATACTAAATCCTCGAAGAAGACACCTTTCAAAAAGTGTAGGTAAGGGAGTCACGTGGTCTCCGCATCAGACCAGTTATGATGCCCATGTGATCTAATTTACCTGGGAGTGAAATTTTTTTCTTCCTCCCATCCAATGAGGTACTTTACCGGCGCTTGATATTTACGTGAAAATGAAAAGCAATTTGCGATTCGCTAAAAATCCTGGCATCCGTCTTGCCAAATGAGAACATTTAATACAGCCTAAACGAAGGTGCGCATTCGAGAGAATGCATTCCGCTAATAATTCACTCACTCCATTGCTTTATAATGTGCAAAAACATTGCCCACAAATTAACAACTAAATATACTCGGGAATGTCACGATATTGCGATTATTTTAATAGAAAAATGAGCATTTTTCCAGAAAGGCTCAATTTCATTTAAATAAAAGAAACAAAATTCAAAAGAAATTTATTGCGGTGTTGCCACCATTTTTCAAAATAAAAAGTCCAGTAATTTGCATAAATTTTCTCTGGCAATAAAACGGCAGTTTTTAAATTTGCAAACTATAATATATTACTGTAGTTATTTCGTAAAAGTGGTAAGCATTTCAGTTTTTAGGACGTTATTGCAAATTTAACTTACAAGAAGCTATAAAATACAGCAAAAAACATTTTGGATAGCAAATTTATACAAATTATGTTCTACTATATGTCAAAATAACTTTTGCAGTATATGAATGAAGCGGACATGTTCTGAAAAATAACAATTGTCATTTTTATTTTGCTGTTTACCTGACAAGGCCAGCATTTATTAAAATCTATGGATTAACATCCACCGCTTAATTATTCTCTAGGTAAATTTATTTAACTTCATACATGAAACAGATTTCATATAAGATTTTTAAAATTATTTCGCATAACATATAAGCATGTTGGATTTTTTTTTTGGCATACACTAGCCAACGGTACATTTAAATTTAAAGTTCATATCGCTATTATATATTATTTACACTGAAAATCATAATATAATGAAGCAAGATATCTACGAATTTCGACCAATTAATGCCTCAATTTCAAAAGTTTTTAAAACTTTTTTCTTAATCAAGATGATCCATCCTATAATATTTTCCTAAATAATTGATTACTACCGCAGTTTGCGCGATCATTGTGAATCCTCTGGAAAGTGGAACGCCACCCTTTTTGACATCTTAAAGAACTTGTGGTTCTTGAATATTAAGGAGAGCCCACAACACGTATTTTTGTGTTTATGAAGCATGTGAGGATTTATTTCGAAGAACATGTACATGTACTGTATATCGCATAAGCATAACTTGCATTTGCATAAAATCGACGTACAGTATATGTTAAGTCAAATTCAACATAAATCACTACTTACATATTATAACATTTATCAAAAGGGCTTTTAAATTTCGGAAGTATTATACTTAAAGTTATGGCAAAAAGATAAATGCATTTATGAAATATTGTATACTGTATCTATGGACTTCTATAAATGTAATAGCTATTATACACACGCTCAATCAATCAATTTTTGAATTGCTTTATTGCCTTATCGCTCAATATACTTGCAGAACATATTATAATAAATATGTTGAAAACATTTGACTGAATTATTCTGTTCATGTTCACAGGACAGCTTTTTATATCATAAATGCATTCGTATACAAAAAAAGCAAAGCTGTACAATACCTGCGCAAAAACATTTTCACTTGAAAGTAAAGTTTTGATTTTTGATTATTCGAGGTTTATCAGTTTTATCTGCTTTTAATTTTCTCCACAGGACAGCAAATACACGTATAGTCGAACCTCGTTAAGACGAATCTCAATAGACGTCAAACATTTTTCGTTTAAACCGTAAGATTGGAATTACCAGAAATTTGTATTAAGAGGGTTCGTCTTAATGAGGCTCCACTGCATTACGAATATGGCTATATGTTATTAAGAGAATCAAATGGAAAACTAAAGGAAAATAGAAAGCCTTCATGGAAATCTAATTTCATTTCAATAATTCCAATGTCCTGCACAACGACCAAGATTCTTAGCAGTTACAGTAAGATAATCGTGTAAGTCTGATTTCTTCCAACATTTTTTATAACTTCCGTAAGTTATTTTCATACGAGTGTGCGTGCATTTGTGTGTGAATCTTCAGCCGCCTACGTACTAATATCCTAACCACAACATTATTCTGCGCTTCCTCGAGGATACTCGTATATGAATATGCATTGAAGAGGGTGCATTTTTCTATAGACTAAAGCAGGGTTCAAAGAAACTAAACACAGGCTGTTGGCATGCATGCAAATCATAAACCACGATGAATAAAAAAAGATCACTTTGGACAGTTTCGTTAACTCCCATCAAATGCATTTTCCACATTATCAATTCTCGCTTTAGTAGCCTACTGGCGACCATCAAATTTACAACTTTGAAAAATTAATACTGTAAAAATATCAGGCTTTTATTACAATGTCATTGTTAGTTTTATCACCCTGCAGATAGCCTGCAATATTCAGTTTTCATTGTCTCGGGCGAGGTAATTCAACCGACTAACATTTGGTGATTATTTAATTGAAATCATCGCGTTAATGTTTTTTTTGCGAGATCCAACCCTCGAGTTTCATTGGCATGGCATGTAAATTAAATTAGCGTTACTTGTATAAAAAAAGATAAAGGCAACACCCATGCAGCTCATTGTTGCATGAAGTTTCTGCGAGGACAAGTAATTTCACTTTCACCGACAAGTTTATTTTTTTCTCTACTCCTCCCAAAAAAAAAATCTCGCTTTCTGTCACTTTTTTTAAATTTAAACCACACGCCATTCTTGGTTTCATGCGTGCTGGTGCGAAAGTACTTCACACGTTGCCTTTTTACAGAAAATTACGCAAAATTTGATTATTATTGCGATCATTTTAAAGGGTGCCAAATCATATGTTGTGTTGTCCTATTTGCCATTAATGTTAATTGACCATTATTTCCGTACGAATATTTTTATATGAAGATGCGCCAGCTCAGTCACTTAACATAATAGGCATCTCTGTGAATAATTCACGGTTTACGCCATTTTAAGTGGAGTCAAACCATTTAGTAGGCTTTAGAAAGTTTCTTATGTGAGATTTTCTTATTCTTTGATAAAAGCATATATCTAACATCTTTATTCCTTAATTTTATGGTCAAATTAAATAAATTGCCTACTTGACCAAAATCATTCTTTAATATCCCGTCAAACATCTTTTAACGATAATCTACTTCGCGGTATTATGCCTCACTATGAACTTGCGAATAATAATAATAAAATGCAATTGTAAAAACACAGGAAAACGTAGGTGAAAATAATAGACTATAGCAATATTCAATTATTTTACATGTATTTTTAAGTTTGTCTGATATTTCCTGACATGGTGATTTTGTAATTTATGACGTCTTGATCAAAACGATCTCACATTACTTTAAATTTCACAGATGAAAATAACCAATGTAAAATACATTAAACGTACATAATCTGTTTCGGATAAAGAAATACATGTATGTTTCATATTAACGAAATGCAAAATGTCTTGCCTGCCTAATATCTACTGTAAATTTAATTTTCAAAATATTCTGTCTTACTTAGAATGGAAACATCTTAAAATAACTTTTCTGCTACCGGTATATGTTGTAGGGTTCAATATTCTATATTTATGTAAACCCTGTGCAACTTCCTCAAATCGTTTGTAATCTCTTAAACTTGAGGCATTGATTTATCTTGGGAGCAAACAGGTAGTTGCAAAATCAACAAACTGCGTCTCCAAAAAAAAATACAGTAGTTTCCACCACTTTTCGCAATAAACAACATTAATCAATAAAGAAATCACACTATCGTTCGCTGATTTATTTTCCGATTTGACCCTGCAATAAATTTCACCATAATTGTCGAAACGGGCAAGAACACCATAACGCTTCCAAAAATTGAAGAATCAATTATCAAAATATTTTAGAAGATCTCCGTGCGTGCTGCTTATTGTGAACAATAATTCAATACACTGACAGCGATATTACATAGTTTTGATATTCAATTTCCCGGATCGATTTTCTAGCAATTTCAAACAGTGTATCATGTTTTCCAGAATACTGTGGCCAATCCAATAGATACTTTGATTTCATCCACCAAAACCGCTACTCTACTACTGCAGTAGAGAAAAGGTTAATTTAGCGTAACCTATTGCTACATCTTTAGAACTTTTTTTTCTCACCCTTTCTCGCGTGTATTTTAATGAAGAGACCGAAAGATACAGGTTCGCCAAGTTCACTTCAACCCTTTGCAGAAAACTTTTGTAATCAACTTTTAAGAAGTTGAATTGCAACTAATAAAAGTGTAACTATGCACGGAGGACATTTTAGCCTTTTTTTTAATCAACTTAAAGCACTATTTTTCAGATGCATTGTTGTTGATTGTCAATTTCGTCATCATCCCACATGTAAAACTAGGTCAGATGATACAGGTGCACCCTATCTGAATCAACATGGCGCCCATCCATATTGCGCATAATTGAGAGTGACGAGCCTAAGATGCACAGGTAGGGCGCATTATTAACTGCATGAAAGTAAAAACGATGTTGGAGATTTGGGACATGGGTACCCCATGCTCCATTTTGGCCAAACTAGGTATATGCCAAAATATTGTCCAAGCAAATCATAATTCGGTTTATAAAATGAAACCATAACCTATTGATTTGCATTTTTTTCATAACTAACTCATAGACAAAAAAAGTAATTTAAAAAAACCCATTAAAAATGAATATACAGTAGATATGCCGTTTACGTGCAGACGAGATATAACGCATTTTTTTTTTAAAATGACTTATGCGGAAAACGCATTTGAAAAATAAAATGTGGCTTTTAAATGAACCCTAGCAAGCATTATTTGAAAAGTAATTTTTTTAAATATGCTCGTGTTAGTGAGACATGCATTGTGCCTTGCTAATTGAAACCAGATTAAGCATAAAGTAGCTTAATGGCAGAATTCACTGACATATTCGACGATAAATTTGATTTTACATTTGAATTCATAATTTCATTCGTATGTACAGGCCACAAAACTACATACCTGTACACTGTAGAGCATTCATTTTTATTTATTTGTTTTAAGGGAAAGGAAAAAAACTTATTTTTCTTCAAAATCTACTTTCAACCAAAAAGTTAGCTATTACAAGTATCCTTTATCCATTTTAATGACAATGAGCAGACTCGCATTGCGCATTTTCTTTTGCAAAAATGCAGAGCATGGGCAGACAATCGACAGCCCGTTAATGTTATTCATATAAAAAGCACGAGGAAGATAGGGGCCGTAAATCACTGATCAATGAAGTATATAATGGATATGTGTATGAGTACATGGTAATGTGAATAAAACTGCATGCTTTTAAGGAAGCAATCCTGGTCATATATGGAATATGTTGTTGAATTCAGACTTCATATGAAAGACAGCTTGACTAATCACAATAGGTATATAATTATAAAATATAACGTAAGTATAGATAATCTAAACACAATCCCTTAATATATCCTACGGGACTTTATAGTTTAAAACAACATTTTGACGTCATTCCTCGTGACAGTCTATGAATATGAAATGCCCAGTGCCATAACGGAATGCCTGTTCTATTTCATTTTCAGTCTGGAGCAAACAAGCGCAAAGGATAATCAAAACAGCAACATTTTAAACACGCTTGCATTCACATAGTTTCAATCTCTGTAAAATATAAACATCAGCGATTTCTAGTCTTCCAGGCATTTCATTTTGCAATTCGCATAATGCGAATAATAAATTCATGTTACTATTAAAAGCATTTGATAATTAAACTATTTCCCTCTCCCCAGAGGCACTCTATGTATGGTTTCGCCAAGAGTAACCTCATCAAAAACGATATTTAAACAAATAACGAGCACATTAACTCAAATGCACCTTTAGCCAAGGTGATAATTAATTTTATTTAAGATCGGAGAAGTAGGTCTGCTTTCCTGGCTCGAATTAGAGCGAATCATATTAAGAATTGTATCAGCTATATAAATTGCATGCACACTTACACTGTTAATACCTAACAACAACCATGAAAGAAAAGCAATATTTTACGCAATCACTATACATGCCAACCCTCTTATTTTGGGCAGTGAAAACGCTTCTAATAATAACGTTGAAATTCAAGCACATCTCAAGAAATCATAATTTTCTTGTAGAAGCTTTTCGAGAATTACAATGAATACCTTGAACTGCATGATGACAGACGTGAAAATATTTATTTCGATCATTAAAAATCAATGGACATCGACGTCATAAAATTGAAGATGCCCAAGAATGGAGACTGCTTCAACTCTAAGACATTGAAATTAAAATGATATATGGTAGATTATTTCACAGCAGCCATGAGGATGTACTGTAGATGCCTCCAAATGAAAACAATGCCACGCATACTTTCGTAGCGAAACAACATTAGGCTTACATTCATACCTCGATGAAAAGAAAAACGGCGTATTTCTAAAGAAGAATCAACAAAACACTGCAGGCCTATTTTTGTCCATGTATTTTACCAAACAGGAATTACTTTTTTTGTATATATGTATAGTTACTCGGTGGAAATCAAGCAGCATTGCATTCTCTATAGGATGAACGCATTTACAAAAGCCAAGAGGAATGAATTGCAATTTGCCCAAGTGGTGCGAGATGGAAAATTCAGATAGATCAGCAATTGACAGCAAATTAGTTAACAATTTAACCTCGATTAGTCCACAGTGATTGCAGCCTTCAAAAGATAGGCAAATGTTTTTACAACGCAATCATGCGAGGAAAAACTCAAGTCGGTGCCTCTTTCTGTTATTATATATTTCTTAAACAAAATAAAACGAGATGCGGATACATGGGTGTCCCATTCCCGGACGAGTCCCGAAAAGCATTTTTACGCCCATACATGTATCTTGTTTTACGATGAATCCACAGACCCCGTAGGAGCCATTTTGAAAGGATTCAATCACAATCCAACTGCCCAGGTATGCTTTTGCGTCTTTCTTTGAGCACCCAATGGTAGTGCAGTTCATGAACCTTTGAGGCAACTCCATATATACGCTATTATTTTACTACCGGTGTA
Source organism: Ommatoiulus sabulosus (assembly GCA_034697705.1). Taxonomy (NCBI): domain Eukaryota; kingdom Metazoa; phylum Arthropoda; class Diplopoda; order Julida; family Julidae; genus Ommatoiulus; species Ommatoiulus sabulosus. The sequence continues at coordinate 17,626 of JAQGAO010000080.1, read as the reverse complement.
CCTGATATTCCAGCTTGCATCTCATTACGATGTAATAACTGAAATAACTTTCAATATAAGAGGAAAGTGTACGTCCGCTCTGCTCCAGTATGAAAAATATGATTTGGACGGAAAAAATTGTAAGAAAATTGCATGGCAGCCGTACAAAACTCAAATTATATGACAATGATAAATCTCGCCAAGGCAAAATGAAAACGAATATAAATAATGTACAAAAAAAGGTTGCAAATTCCAGACACCTAAAGCCAGTAAAACCGAGGGTTTTTATAAGTGAACTCCTTAAGGATGAAATGCATTATTTTCCTCCTTTTGTATAATCTTGCTGGAAAAAAATGTTGAATACACGTATAGTAGCAAACGTAAATCTAGGTCTCGTAAAGTGTTCCGATCATTTTAAAATGCGTTTCCGTTAGATAAATCTGATAAATCGTGGTATGCAAATGTTGCCTAAAGCGGACATCAAATCGTGTATTCAATAACTGTAACAGAATATTTGATTATTAATATAGAAATAAAACAGCATAAATTACACGAAATTCTTAAAACGTCCTGAAATTCAGATTCCAGGAATTTTAACTTGCATCTGTTATTATACGATATTGTATAAGAAAGTAAAAATATAGTCGATCATATTGCTTATAGGAATTATTAAAAGTGAAAATAACGGTTAAAGATTTCAAGGGGTGAATTCTCGCAATCTTTTTAAGTAGGCCTACATTTATCGCTACAACAAAGAAGCTACTTGTACAGCTTCTTGTACTTTGGTGCCTTTCGAAAACGTAAAGTGTTTTCGAAATACAATTCTTTCCCTTTCCAGATTACAAACGTGCCTTCAAGTTCAATTATACTTTATTCCTAACCGCTTTTTCCTTGTATTTAATCATTAAAAATAATTCAAAATAATAGAAAAGTTTTAAACATTACTTCAAATGCAAACTTAACCTTCTCCCTAACACTTGGCAATAAATACAATTTCAATGACCTGGAAATTAAATTTCAAGGAACAGGATGGCAACGCCAGTTACACAAAAAAGAACCCTGCTATAAACAGCTGACCAACTTATGGAATTCATTTGCAATGCAAATATGAAGAGAAAACAGAAAATGCAAGTCAAAGCGCCTTAGATATGCACATAGTGACATAGAATTACAAATTTGAATCAATCAGGAAAGTTAAATAACATTCTATCAAACAAACTTCGCAATTCATTGCGATTTCAACTAAACCATGCAGAATAAAGTTGAAAAATACGATAATTTTCAGCTTCGGATAATACGAAACAAATTAGATGAGAATTATCAAAATACGTCATCAGGTTTTAATTTAAAAATTCTGATATCAAGTATGCATCCAAAGCAATTAAAGAATTTTGCATACAATTTACTGCATGGTTTAAAAAGCTGTCCCCTTGCCAGAAACCGGAAACTGGTTGCAAATGTTGAGTAACATACAATTAATAAATTTTGTGTGCTCCGATACATTTGTAACATTCAGATGGCAAATATGGTACTTTGTCGTTTTCAGATATGAAGATGTAAATTACTTTGCGTTTTTTTTTTAATCAAACGAGTTCATAATGAGTAGTCTAAAAAAACCTGCATGTTATGGCAATATGCTTCACCAAACCAAAGAATTCGTGAATTACAAATATTATACGTATCTAACCTTAATCAACGTCTTTACATCAATTAAACAGCGTGCACAGTTTTTGAATTTCAACTTAAAAAAGTTTGAATTTGTAATAAATTTTCCAAAATTTGATTTTTGGAACACAGGCATCTATAAATAACACATTGTATTCCGGCAAGCTTTCCATTTCAATCAAGCATAAATCTACTATACGTCAATGAGTAATATTTGGATACGGGGGTAAATGACCTTAAGCAAGGACAAAGGAAAAACATCGACATCAAAGAGTAAAATTATCGGATTCTAACTGCCGCCTACATTTCGTACGAAAAAAAATCTGAGAAATTCAAACTTGAAACAATGGGGCTTATTTTTATAATTGATAAAAAAGCGGTGAAAGATAGCGGCATTAAGACGATCTAGAACCGAATACTTGCAATATTCCGATTTAATAAATAATAAACAAGTCTTTTTTACATCGTAATTAAGGGAATGAACTTAAAGATTCACAGTCGTTCTTGTAGTGTGACTCATCTACCTTGGATTAAGTAGGCTCGTAACACTTAACATTCTCCAGTTTGTTTAAAAAATAAACTTGGAAAAGTCCAAAATCGTTCCAATTTTATAAATATAACAAGCTCAATTAAGGTAGATTAAAACGATAATTATGCAGGTAATTGGGTTATGGATATCGTCAATACGTCGTTAAACAAATTAGATGGTACGACTTGAGTGCCATTTTACAACGTTAAAATAAGCCATTTCGTTGTCATATGGACTTACACGCAGTGCGGTGATGACCCATATTAAAGGCACATATTAATAAACTGCAACAAAAATGATTTACTACGATGAGGGTAGGGTCAATCTAAGTTTTAATTATCCCCGCAGTGCAATTTGAATGGAATATTCGTGATGCTGCACGCAATATGGCCATGCAAGATTCCTCAATTTGGGGTTACTTGATAGGTTATTTAATAGTGACTTTTCCTCACCATAAATATCCACGCCTGGAGGGATAGCTTCACTCACAACCGCAGTATTTGTTTCTTTTTTTTATTAAAAAATTTTAAAAAGTTGCTTATAGAGAGTATACGAAACTTGGGTAGTAAACCGATTGGAAATTGACGTTTTAGAAAGTTGATCCACGTGTTTTAAGCACAGAACGCAAATCCCTTCCCATCACTTCAAGTCACGCTTTTCTTAAAGTCACCATTCATGCAAAGGGAATGCACGTTGCCTAGAACTGATAGCCAGATTAGAAGCCCTGTCGACAGATCCAGGCCTTCGTGTGGTTATTGTATAAAAGTTTCCCCGCTGTAATGGTATTGATATACAGTTTCACGAAATAAAGATGGATAAGACATGAAAGTATAAGTAAAAAGATCATGATTTTCTTGATGAGCCGAGCCTAAGCTGGCAATCTCCATTCGCAATCCGGTTGCAGAATTAATAGTCAAGTCTGCATCCTAAGGTTTGCTCATTAGATGTCACTACCAGAAATGCTATCCATATCTGCGTTCAAATTTATGCAAATTGCTTCCTACTTGCATGAAATGTATTTAATTAGAAACGGTACTTGAGGGAGAATTCTATGAGGTTAGCGGGTTAACACAAATCCGCGTATCTAATCTAATGCAGGGTTGTTACGGCTATATCTGGGTTTAATCTCATTGCGAGTTTTTCTTACTTTCACCTTTTATTGCCGGTTCATTTATTTAAAACCGTCTCAAGGAATTTCGTTAGGTATCGCGAAACTTCTTTCATGGCGTTTATGTACAGTAACGTTTTCCTTTGTTCTGGTCTCACCACCCAATTTAATTACTTTTCGAATTGCTTTTGTTGAAAAGTGAAGTTTATTTTGAAAAAACAAAACTTCTCCGTTTAATTAAATATTTATTTTGAAACAAGTGGGTTGAAAAACGAATCTTTATTCACGATGATCTGAATTGGAATTTAGGTGCATTTTTGGGGTTATTTCACAGAATGACATCTATACAGGGTGGCCATGAAGTTTAGGCTGGTTTGCGTATTTGTCGTACCATCCGATATTTAAAAATAGACAACGGTCGGGTTATTAAATTTAATAACTTGACTTCCCCCTGTAGCTCCAGTACTCTTGTTTTATAAATAGTAATTACAACAAGTTTTATTGCTTCTTCCTTGATCAAAAAAGAAGTCTAAATATTAGCGTTATGTTTCTAAGTTTCACACCTTTAGTAAATTACTATGCTATTAAAGCATCAAACATTTTATGATGGACTCTTATCTTCCAAACATTGGCAAACCCGAACATGGAAATTAATGTTGTATTGTCTTTTGTTAACAGAAAGGATTACATTGCAAATTTGAAAATATTCTACGGTATATTCGACAAATATCATATGGTATAGTGATAAGTAATATTTGTAAGTAAAATATTAAGTAAAGGTCGAATTGTTAAAATTATTAATTTATTAAGAGGCTTAAAATGCATCACATGCGCATGTTGGGTGCCATGTTTCTTTTCATTATTTTCCTATCCGTTTTATCCATTTATTTGAAAAATCTTGCGTTTAGATAGCTGGAGTTTAGAGTAGGATGGTTTTTTTCGTTACTGGCTGAAATGAAACTAAAGTTCTACGTACTAACTTCTATTAAACTCCATCGCAACATAAATCATGACGATTTGAAAGAATATAAAAAATAGAAGTTGGCAAAATATATGTACATGTATAGTATATACAATGTACAAGGTTGGGAGAATGCGTGTTATAAACAGAGAAATGCATTCCATAAAATCCTCCCTCTTACACGATTTCATGTCTATTTCACTGTTAAGAATTAAGTTGCAACAGCATGTTGTTTTTTCAAGTCTGGTTCCTATGTCTTCTTATAATAATTCTGCTGCAGTTCTAACATCACATGTCCTTCATCAAATTCACGAACGAAATGAAATTATCATCCTCGATTTATTATGAAGGCCTCGGCCTTACATGTACAAGTAGTCCTTCCGTCAGTTTAACTACCGAATTAGTCTTTCCTTGCTTGAAGTTTGCCCACTAAAACTACATGAATATCAGATTTTCAAGTGCCGTATCGTGTTGTGCGGTAAGCATACTAATTATTAAAAAACTTGTATTTCGCACTAAACAGTAAGGGAGACTTAACATTATAATCATGCAACAATTAATTTGCTGTAATAATTATGTTTTGTATATAACACTACATAAATGACTATTATTCACGTCTTAGGATAAATTACTGGTCAAAATATAAAAATATGAATCAAAATAACTGGAAAATATGTACTGTATATTTTTTAAAGGGGAATAATTTGTATTAATTTAATACATTGAAATATAAAGGAATCTACTGGATATAAAGTTATATGTGATGTATCAGTTAGATGTTTTCAATTTATTTGAAAAAATTCAAATATTGATTTATTGTCAAAATGTTTTGGTTAATTTGTTAAACCGGTATAGGCATACGATAAATTTCGGAACTTAATTTTTTCTGAAGCTTAAGGTAACCCATAAAAATAATTTTTAGATATTCTTTTAGAAAATAGAATCATAAGTATGTGAAATAAATTTACAAGATTAAAAGAACTCAAAATGTTAAAGGTAATGTAATTTATGCCCGCATTCTTCTATTAGTGTAATTATAAAAAAAAAAAAAGTTAAAAACTTAGTTTTCATTACAGTAAAAATTTTCCTTTTTTCATATTTGAAAAAACCAACCTGTTGCTCTAGGTCACAGTTTCAGATAGGTTACGTTTAAGAAACTGGATATACGCTATTACGGAAAGTAACAATATTGTGCGGAGATGAAAGAGGTGGTGAATTTCGAGTCGACTTGTAATTATGCAGAACTAAATTTCCGAACTGGAGATGACGCGTTAAGATGGTTTCGAAACATGGGTCAATGATCTACCAGATATTCAGACAGTTGGAAAGCAGCTTAACCAACCATTACGGATCAATCAATTCATTCCCAGCAACACGAATTTTGAAAACAACATTTCAATTTTCCAATGGAAAAAAGAACTTTAGAATTTTATTTATAATTAGTGATTTTCTTAATAAAAACTATATCGTAAAGTTCAGATTATATTACTTTTGTAAATACATGGATGCATTTGGCTGCAACTTCAACCTTGCAAGATATATTTATTATGGAAAATTAATAATTGACTGATACGCATGGTTTTCAAATACGTGTTTACAAAGAGATCATGAGGAAATATAACTATCTTCAATTAGTACGATTTATTTTTAACACGAATTGGTGTGTAATTACCCAAACAAGTTCCTAAATCAGCCACTGGTTTAATTGGAAAACCATATGCTCAAATAGTCGGAAATATTTTATGTAAGCTATGGCAATGCCAGTGGTGGCTTTGAACTCATTATCATATGTAACACATTTTGCATTCTGCGATGCTCCATTTCCACAAGGGTGGTAAAATGTGGTGAACGAATCTCACGTATTAAAATCAAGGAAATTTCAAGTCCTGTTTATGAATCGTGATTTTACCTATACATAACTTTACTTTCAGGCTTTATATGGCTACCGTTTTCATGCAAATCAGCCTAGTGTGGGATGATTATGTTCATCAACCAATTCGCGAGTCCTTAATTACCCTTCTGGATATTTTCATGAACTCGAATTTATAAAACAAGAGTATGTAAGCGGCAATTTTCATTAGAATATAACAACGCCTAAACCAATGCGAAATGGGAATATTCTGTAGGTCTAACGCTTCCTCAAAATGTACTAGCATTTGAAAAATAAATACAGAATATATAACCGAGAGTTTCAAAGCAAACTTTTTGTTAAGTTTTTAAGTTATTAACTTATTATCGCGCCGCGTGTGTTCATTTCTACAGTTTAATGTTTTTGAGCCATCGATTCATATAAATCATGTATTCACAATGAGAAATGATCTGGCCGAGGTATTATTATACTAAATCCAAGTAAAGGTAACGGTAAAGTAAATGCATTGACAGGGATAACAACTTATCGAGTTGGTGTCATAACAGGAACAAGAATTTAGAAAACTGGAAGGGTCGGGTGTAGAACTGTGGTGGTCGATATTCATAGACCCAGGTATTCAATTTCAGATTCCCTTTAATAAATAAAGTAGATCCCTTAAAAACACAGGTATCGATATCACAATACCACTTGTTAGTATCAAATTTATTTCCAAGAAAAGTGAATGAATATTTTATAAGAATTTGTAAAGAACATTTGTGCGACAAGGCAAGTTCGTACATACAGGTTTCAGTCAATAATGACCACTTTTTTGTTCATGCGATCACATTAGCTTAACCGAAAAAAATCCTAAAAATCACATTCTCAGTTGTGTTATACGGTTGTGGTATTTTTCAACAAGAAAACGTTTATGAAATGTGTCAGGCAACCAAATTTATGGCAATTTGCGTAATTTATAAATAAACGTCAAAATATGCGTTACATCTTATCTTAGTCATAGTTCATAGTTAGTCATAGTTTAGTTCATAGTCGTAGTTCTTGTACAATTACATGTATTCACAAATCTTCTATTTTATACAGTTATTTATTTTTTGACTGGAAACCTTTACTTTTTCACTTTGCATCAAAGAAAATTGGAATAATTTTTTGACAAAAAATCTTATAAATCTACGCTCGTAACTATCACACATGTACAAATTCCTGGGTGTACGTTGATGATAAACATAAGCTGTCACAACACTATGCCGGAATACAAATACAATGCGAAAATTTGATCGTAAAAATGACAGAAAAACCGCGGCATGTCTTTTATCGCAATAAAGTATTTTGCCAAACAATTTAATGAGTTAAATGCAGCACATTATGGGGAGAAGTTTTGTTTTGTTTTCCAAAGTTGAATTGGATTAAGGCATAGTTTCTATATAAATGCATTATTTCGGCCTGGGTCAAAAGGTGCACGATGACACGTTTTTCATAAAGCTTAGAAATTCCTGTTTACAGTTTCCATACCCATCTTGTCATATACAAAAGCATATACTGAATTACAAAAACGAAGGATTCGAACATTTTAATCTTACATCAGATAGCTTGAAAAATGCACTGCCTGGTATGTGTGGTAAGGTCAAAAACGAGACCAAATGTAAAAACTTTGTATAATAGCCAAGTTTTTTGAACATGATATCTAGTTCAAAGTCTTGTAATTTAACCTATTTTTAATCGAATTACTTCGTAGTTTACCAGTTTGATCCATATTTCGATACTGTTTACGAAATCATGAAGCTTGCTTTTTCCTATTAAAAAAAATAGATGCATAATATATAGTGTAGTTTATTTTTATTTCGTCGAGTTCGTTCGCATGTAATAAGCATCTATGCAATTGAAAGCCATGCAGGTTGGATCAAGTCATGACTTAAAGTTGGTTTTTGAATGATACGGCAAAATATATTCTGGATATGCTTTGAATTTCCAAGATATGATCAGGGTAGATGCATTAGGCGTAATTATACGGCTTGCCTAAAACTCGATTCAAAAGCGGATTTGCCCGTTTGTAGTTTAATTGGAAATGCATAGGTAGAAGGATCAAATGCCGAACAAAATATAGCACTTCAAAACGCATTCTTACAAGCATTTCTATGCCAGTTTTCATCTTTTTACTTTTGCTCGGTTCCACGTCATTTCAATGAGAAAACGAAACTAGGACAAACAAAAAGGCAAAGAAACGATTATGAAGATGTTTATTTCAGCAAAATATTCGTAAGTTTTTGCAAGATTTTTGGCCAGTCTATAGAGCATGCAACTCTTAAAATTATTTAAGGACTTGCTCAAAGAAGATCTTGTATACTTTCCTGATGGTTAGGTAAACCTAATATTGAAGCACCAAATCCATAAGTGCAAAATTATTCATTAAGATTAATTGATAATTCGTGCCACTATTGGGAATAAGAATGCTCAATTCAGGATTTCTTAATGGGTTATTTAATTTGCTTAAGCAATTGATTAAGTTTTGTTTAAGCTTGAGAAAACGTATACCTAGGAACTTTTTGTTGGTAATTGCTGCCAGTTGCATGCTTACGTAAATTGTTTTACATCTATTTTAGATACATTGTTTATATTAATTGTTACTTACATTGTTTGCCTAAGTTGATTTTTCCAGAAAAAACTAGCAACAAGTAACAAAAGAATGTTTACGTATATTTCCTCCAGTGTGGATGTACAATAGATGTAGATTTATTTTCTCAGAAAAAGGCATTAACGATTAAGAATTAAACTATTTTAATATTGGGGTTTTACATAAATGAACGGTTTTTTCTTAAACGTTGAATCCATTTTAGCACTGATATTACATTTGCAAACGCAATATTTTTTTCGCCAAATCACCATCACATTAAATAATAAATATATACAATATTATGTCTATGGGCAAGTTTTGTGCTAATAATTGTAAGGTTTTTTTTGTGATTTCATTGTTTCGTATTATTCTGAAGGTCTGGTTATGACCAGAACTTTTAAGGCAGAACTGAAGTTTTATTTACCGGTTTACAGGTTTGTCTATTGCATATTTTGTTTTATTTTTATTCGAAATAATAGAAATAATCGTAATTAAGATAAAGTTAACTCCAATGATTCAAGGTCTTTTAAATGATTGCAGTGTTCTTTGGTAGCACGCATTTTAAAACTATGCCACGCACATCTTCACATAAACAAAAGAGTGACAAATCAATATGAAATATTTGTACTGTATTATTGAAAGTATGTTAGTTGTATGGTGACCTGCTATTCTGTACCATACAACTGTATCACCAGGACTAGTTTTTAGGGATAAATCTCAAAGATTAGAATGCATGCAGATGTATACGAAGGGGAGGTTTGAAAAGAAACAATTTTAAAGTTGAAATCCTGCTCTCAACCTAGTATGTGAACCAGTTTGCACGCATATTTAGTTTAGTATAAATTCGCACAATGTCTACCAGAATCGTACGTGCCTAACGAAATGTTTTTGCCACCCTGAGTGGCTAGGTTTAAGTGCTTTGAAATTGGAATTAATTCAATTTGAAATGGTTCGTTTAGACGATTATGAGTAGACAGGGCATGCAAATGGCATATTTATTACTTTAAGTAAATAAAAACTGCACATAATGGATAAAGACAACTCGTAATGCCCACGCATTTTTAAGTGATTGAAATATCGTTCGGCTGACCCTTGTTTATTTTAATACGTAAAGCACCCAACCTATAATTTCATAGTTTCAAGCATTATTGGCATGCAGTGCTAATGCTTTTCAGAATAAAGGAATGGCGAAATAAAATAGGTGCTCTAGGTGAGAACAAACGAATGAAGTGTCCTAAATATGAACGGTTCCTTCGCCATGTAATGCACTAGCCATTATTAAACAATTAACCGCTGGGCAACTAAGCAAAAAATAAACAACAGGGCTACAATTAGCCGTTATAACGATGCCTGTAATTAATTAGGAAATTAATTTTCAACCCAATTAAAAACATAATCGTGAGTGCACATGTTTTTTATTATCATCGCATGAAAGAAAGCAGAAATTTAATCCGAAAAGTAATACCGAAATCTTAAACAAAACCTAAAGAGATGATAATGTGTTTACAGGAGTTGCTCAACCGTTTATAAATCATAGGTGCGAAGAACATTGCAAAATACGTCTATTTTCAAGATGCAATTTGCAAAAAACAAAACAAAGAACTTTGCATTTAACACAATATTTCTTTAACTAATTAGAAATGTGAAGATGTATCTTTAGTGTGCACATGAAGTCATTTCTTTTAAAAAAGACTGCAAGTAGATACACAGTGTACAATATGTTAAAACTTCGATGTTTCCTTGCGTCAACCTGTGCAATTATCAACATTGGCAATTAAAACTGGTTTTAATTGGCTCAATTGTCACTTACAAAGAACGGAAAGTGCAGCAACAAACGAGCATGCAACACGTGCGGAATAATGATGAAACTTCCTTCATGATACAAGGTGGTATTAACGAATGATGTGGGAAACCACAGTTATTTCAGTGATGCAAAGTAACGTGGCATTTGATAAAAATGATAGAGTGCTTGGTATGCAGTTAGGTAGCAAAATGGCATCATCCACGTTGCACCCTTTGGCAATATGAGAAATATGGCTGTCGATGAAGCTGACAATGAAGTTCTTGTGTAACGATTTATAGCTAATAAGGGAGTCTTGTTTTGTGTTTTTTGTCGGTATTTATTCTGTTTGTAGTAAACAGGGATCGCATTGAGTAATGGGTGTAACTCTTTGTCCTGGTTCAAAAATTGATTAGGGTTTTTTTCTCCACTCTACGACCCCTGTGACCCCTTATGTGAACGTTGCAAAAAAATATGAAAGTGGAATTCATGATACTTTAATGATATACGAGCGTATCCATTTCTCTTGATATGGGAGTAGTTGATCAGGGAATCTTAACGAAATATATCATATATCTTATATCTAGTTGTTAATCAGCGAGGTAACCTGTTGGAGTCACGTTTGTATTTACATAAGATAATGCGAAATTAGAGGGTTGGATGATAATAAAAAATCAAAGTAAAAAAATGGATTTTTTTTCACTTTTATACGAATCGTAACAAGCTATTACGAAGTTAAAGGTTTAATATTTCGACAAATTCGTGCATTGAGAATTCGAATAATACAGTACCTCTATGGAGTGGGCATCTTATTCATGGCTATACATGCATATACGTTTTTCACGTCGTTTTCATAATATGTCGTAATGACAAAATTCTGGAAATCTCTATGATTTAAATTCCCGTCAGATAACTAATGGGAATTTTAACTATTAACTCATTAATTATTTTGTTAACAGTTATAGGTAAATGCACATTAACCAAATCGTTAGCTTTCATTTAATAAAATTGCTTTTGGAAAGCCCAGTACAAGAAAATCCAAGAATATGAGGTTCTTACATTTATCGCTCTTCGTGAAAATTGGCAACAAACCAAATTCGTTAATTAACTGCATAAATAAGGCGTTTATCAACTTGTAGTTGTTCTACACTTAGTACTGTAGCTGTAACATGTATCATAGTCATTGATGAAGTCGATTTGGAGATAACATGTCCATGTCAACAGGCTTCGTACATTTTCTTGTTCAACGAAGGTGTGTATTGGTAATAATTAAAAAGTCCATACTTCATAATTGACATGGACCATTTCCCTTAATGTCACTAGAAAAACCATAATGATTTGAAAAAAGTGTTTTCGCGGGTTCATTTTTCACAAGCATTTTCAGTTATTTCAACAATCACCCACGGGGAGGTAGTACGGGACTTGGCATTGTTACCAATCTAAACTACACTGTGTTTGTTGCGCATGATATAAGTACAGTAGCCGGCCGAGAGAAGGAAATCATGATAATGTAGTTTTTGTATCAAGCCACATTATTGTCTTCAATTCCGGTACTAACACACAAGCGCAATTAGCTAATTGCATCTAAAAAAGGCATCGCCATTATTTGGGCACAAATTTAATTAGTTCCAATTTCCCTACTCCACGGGTAGTGGTACTTTTACCCTCTTTTCTGTGGTCATATATCCTCGCATATAGTGTGCATCAATGCAAACGACACCATATGAGACACTTCAAAAAATCACAATTCTCATCAACATGTGCTCTTTTCTATTGCTCGTAAGCACTATTCATACCCGTCCTAAATTTATCTCTTCGTTCGTTTGTTGTCTTGGCAGTTATTATAAGAAAATAGTAGCTATTATTACTTTAAATATACCAGAGTCGCTTCAAACCCGGTTTCTATGAAGTGAAGTGATATATGAATTTACCTCTTCGGGATGGGCATCAAACTGATGATACATGTATGTGCCCAGAATAAAGAGGTGTCCGAGTAGTAAAAAAAAGACATTTAATGAGTGCATATTTGGGTAAATTAGATGCCAGGACGGGTGGCCAATGGAAAAAAATGAAAAAAACAACAACAGGAAGTCTATACGTTGAAATTGAACTCCTTGTTATTTTTCAAGCAATCCTATATGTTGCATAACTTTGGGCAATTTGGTTGCATGGCATATCTTTCACAACAATCAGTCAGAGTAAAGTAATTGGATTGCTTAAATTTTTGACATGATCAATAGCTTAATAATTCTAATTTAAATATGCTTGTGCTAGTTTAAATTCCAAACAAAGTTGAATCTAAACTTCAGATCACTGTTATCTCATTCAAATGTACAACATTTCAAAAGGAATGTTGATATGTATAAATGCATTTTTTAACACCAGGGCATTTTTTGACAATTCTGTTATTTTTTATAGCCCAAATATCATTTAAGGCAAATGACATTTTAAAATGGATCAGCCAGCTTAGCTACTTGAAAAACTTATTGGAAAGCAATTAAAATCTGTAAAATGGAGCTTATTGGTCATCGCAATAACCTTAAGTCCACCATTCACCTAAAGCTATCCGAAATTAAAGCAATCCAATCCTGAATTTATGCCCATCAGTAGAGGTGTGACAGCAAAATAGCACATTAAAGACAGGTTTATTTCCAAGATGATATAAAAAAAACTGCCACTCCTGCACAAAAAAATGTTTTAAGGTTGCTTCCCCCGAAGCCTAAAGGGAAAGTTTTTAAATATCGAAATCTTGATCCACGATAAATGCTAGTGCCATTCTTTGAAACAATAGTAGATAGCAGGCAATTATCTTTAAAAGACAGCAGTAAAGTTGACGACGACATATAAAGCGTATTTCCGCATAAATATTGAAATCTTGAATTTTTTGCCTTTGGTTTTTGAGAATGTTTAAAATTTCACTTTCTCGTGGCTGCCCTGAAGGATGTAGTCCTACTTTGGGGATACAATAGAAGCAAATCTGATTCGGTTTATATCTTTTGTGTGCACATTTTGTACAACTTTTAAAGCATACACGATAACTTAATTATAATGCTTTATGTATAATGCGTGGACTTTAGCGTGTATTGTCAAATAACAACAACGATAAAAAATAAGTTTTCAACGATTTTCGTTTGCTTTGAGTGATCTTGAAGATGCTTCCGCAAATATTACGAATAAAAAACATGGTTTACGATTTATTCTTTAAGTATGTTGGAATTACGGTAGCACCCAAAAAAACATACTTTGCCACTTCATGTCCTTCAACAGAAAAAATGCAGCGTTTGGTAAAAGTAAAACCATAATAAAATTTTGTGGCATAAAATGATGTACGCTTGTCGGCTAAATAAATTTGATAGTGAAATCAAGATTTTTAGTTTACTAACAACGCGCACAAAACAACTGCAATCTCATTTCCAGGATCAATCGATATGCATTCATATCACATGTACTCTCGTAGAAGTGTATAATGCTTATTAGAAAACTTATCTATTTTATATTACCAACCCAAATCACTCAAAAGCAATATCATGGCAAAGGATATTTCAAAATTGCTCGAATGCACATGTATAAGTAGTCGCAATGTATTATGTCTTCTGAAATACATGAATGCCGTACTGTAACACATGTGTTTTATGTGATGAAATTTGATTAGTTAATTCTTTAAAATTTTTATGAGAATTCATTTGAAACTTTATTCATTAGAGCAAATTGAAAATATTTTGATAAAAATTGATACCAATTGATGCCAACATGCAAATCACATGTATAACGGTCATGGAATCATCACACTTACCGTAGATTGCTGTAAATTAAAAATGGTAACACAGTATACATGTATAGAATAGGTACAGAAGATGTTTTAACGTGTATTACAGAAATAGTTGTACAGTATATTCATGGGTTTCTATGAATGCTAATACTTTATTAAAAGCACATTTTATCTAATTGCATTGAAATGTGCAAACAATTTTCTAAATTTTATTCCTGTCTGAAGTCAAGAAACGTTAGTTTGACTGGGGATACACATAAAGTATTTGAAAACTGTGGTTGCAACGTGACTCGTCAACTAAGCGCCTACTACTCAGGCATCCGACCCATGACAGACAAATACAGGCATCTTTAAAACTAGCGAAACCGTGCCCGAGGCTTAAAAAACATCCTATATTCCTTTATTTTGGCATTAAATAAATGTGAGCACGTTCGATGCTACTGTAAAGCGCTCCTAAATATGCCAAAGATCAAGTATTCACTCAATAAGTCGTAAATTTTACATAGTAGATTAACATATAGGTAGGAGGTGATCGATGCTATATGGTCTTTCATTAGAAAATGACAAGATCATAAAAACTACTTGTACCCAATGCATTAAACGCATTTTGCATCCAAAACAGCAATTTTACAAAATCGTGGCTCGCAACTTGTTTAATTTATGTATCATACAACCTGTTTAACGTTTATTTTAAAGCCTTCTGAAAGGACCCGCGGTTTGTTTTATGTTTGATTTAGGCGAATTGTAGGTACTTAAATACATTAGATTAAGTTATTTAAGTAGTCAAAAAGTATTACTATTGCCATACAACATTTGTTAAGGATAGATTGTAAATGGCATTTCACACTTGTCAATACATGAACACGAAATAATTAAATGCTCATGAATTAATCTACTAAGAGTGTTTTATGGGCCATCCGTGGGCTAATGAAGCAACCATTTAAAATCATGATTTTGTTAATCGCTATAATGGGGTAACGAGTGGACCAAATATTCGGAAAACTTAAAGAGATTCAAACGATAAAAATTAGGACAATTTGGTTGAACGAAACTTTGCATGCAAACGTAGCATGCATAATTATAAATGCATTTTTTTAATTCGCTATAAAAGAATGAGAAACGTTTGAGATTATGTATTCATCGTGTTTAGTCCAAAATGAGGAAAACGAGTTAATGAGAGCCTGCTGTACAGTAAACTAAGCTGCTTAAATAATCTCCCGTTCACTATAAATAGGATTGAAAATCGCAACTCATTTAATCTTTCGAGAATGTTTTAATACGTGCATGCCAGTCTAGATGCTTCGAAACGTATTGAAAAATTGTAAACTTATCACATCACTAAATTATTAGAGCAGAATGAATTTAAATACTCAAATGTCCAAGAGGATTTCACAAACTGCTAAACTGCATCATCTTTGGATAGATGGACAAGTCTACCATTATGCTACTATATACTAGGATATCCTATCAGATGTTAAAACAAATGCTCAGCTTTGCATTATTGCATTCATAAAAGCCTGGCGGCATCCGCATCTATAGCGGTTTTGCATGGACATATCACACTATATATCAATCAAAAATGTTTCCATTAAATCATTAGCTTATACTAGCGTGAATTACATTGTATTTTGCATATTAACCAATGACGTCAAACTATTGACTTAAAAATGATTGAGTTAAACTAAATAAGTTTTAATTGTTTCATTATTTAACACGGGATCCCTTTAACAGTGTATCTGAAATGGTGTGCAACTTTTATTGACCAAAGAGCCGCTTGCATGAATAATCAACGCTGATATAGTAAAAAGCAAACAAAAATCAGCAAGCGATTCCTGCATTTATCATCACAAATTCCCCCATGGAATTCGAATCTTTTAGATCAGGATAGTACCAGCTTAAACTGCATTTGACAACGCCCTCCGTTAATGATTAAGACTTAAAAACTGTTTAAAAATGTCAACTTGGAAAATTATGTGTCTCTATATGTTTAAATTTGGCGATTAGATTTTCATTTAAAAATGACATTTCTTTAATTTCAGTTGGACGTACGTACTGTAAAATCCATCACAAATGTATACCTTATATTTGGCGATTGCCATATTATTTCGCAATCATATGTAACTTTTAGAGTACTACGGTAACGTCAACAATAAAATAATCATCCAATTGGGAAAATACTGTCGTCATTGGTTTTACAATCCCCAGACCTTGTTGGTAAAATGTCAGGAGCACAACTTTGAGAAGAAAATTCAATTTGCGATATTCGGACGTTTATATATTTTTTTTATAAAGGCGAATTGAGGTTAAGTTACGTGTACATCAAAACTTTCGCCCGCAGGATTGTAATTTTCAGGAAAGATTGCATTTAAATTTTAGCTGCCTTGAGAGATGCGCTAGTCTGGCATAAAAATTTCACCCATTTTTGCGTGTCTAAAAAATGTGCTTACATATAATACACCATGCTCACATTAACAGTATAGACTTTTTGTCCAAATTAATACCCGTTTAGTTCCATTGCGGGCATATAATTGCTTTCCTTAATAGAGAGTGCAATTTTTTCTTAACAAGTGAAAGCTTAATTATTTCGCATTTGATAAGCTTTATTTTTTAATGATAAAGGGATAAAAAATAAAAATTGCACAACTATACCTCTATCGCCATATTGAGGGCATTTTTGGGAATGTTAGACTTATCGGAAAATTTTAATATGATAATGGGATTCTTCGAAAAATACTTGAGTCAAAATATTCTTATGTTAAATTGAAAAGTTGCATGCACGGTGTACGAAACTAAGATAAAATAGGCCTAGCTAGCTTAGCTAAGGAAACGTGGTACAGATTTCATTAATTTGGACGATGCTCGCATTGTCCGAATTGTGTCTAGTCACGATTAAAGTAAAACGCAAACGTCATACAGGTGAGTCAATTAATTTAAATTAATTTCAAACGCATAAGTTGCAGTGAGAATCAGACCACAATACACGGAGAAATACGAGTTGTTAGTTTATTACGTGTGAAAAATAAACAATAAGAGTATGTTTAACAGATTTTTGTCCCATGAATACTTGTAGGCGGCCATAAAGGCAGATTTCACCACGCTCCATTAATTTTAGCAGCAATTAGACAATCTGTCGGCTTGGATCAATAATATTAATCCTGATTATAAATATGGATGTAATGGACGATTATATATAAAGTAACATGACATCACAGTCTCAGTACAATCATACGTTAACACGTGTGCAAATTGTAAGTAGACTCGGACACCCTGTAGCACTTTATCTTTATCTTCTATATCTATAAAAATCGATTCTGTTTTCTGTCTTCTTCTGTCTGTGAAATGAACTATTCCTAAGCGTTT
>JAQGAO010000079.1:0-52518 GCA_034697705.1 Ommatoiulus sabulosus | reverse complement strand
CTCACATTATATCGTAATTATAATGGGAGAAAATTCAAATTTGGCTACCTATTTATTTACTAGACACAGCGCTGTATCAGTATATTATCTGAGAAGCCATGTTGTCATATATGCTATCTTTAAACATGTATGTGTAGCAGAACGAGCTAGCTATTGTTAATTGGATCGAGCTAAAATCCACGAGCAGGATGATGTCATGTGTTCATTACTATTCTGTAGTACTTACCTAAGCAGTTGCAAAGCCAATTTCTGCAGAAAATCCTGAATGTTTCCGAAATTCTATCAGATTTTGATTTACTTCTTTGATATAAATCTCGTTCCTCTTTCAGGATATGGATAAGCCTACAAACAGAGCTATTTGCGCATGCGCGGGGCTATTTTTGTGAGAGACGGGCGGGTGGCTCTTTTTTATTTTTCCTTTCATGTTGGGGCGGAGCGCCACCAATGGGGCGGGCGGCAATTTTTTATTTTCTCTATTTTGTAGGGGCGGAGGGTCACCAATGGGGCGGGCGGGGACGTTAAACAAGGAATCAATTTCCAATGGCCTAATAAATAAGTACATGTATTTTAACTTTTCCAATTTGCTTGCAGTTAACTGTATTGGTCATAGTTTTTAATATCTTAGACTGAAGTATTGTTATACTTCATTTTGATAGTAATTTATCTCAGTATAGTAATTTGCATACTTCGCATATGCATTTTTCGTATAAATTTCGTGCTATTACGAATTTATTGCCATTCAAAATCATCAAATCTATCGCAAATTGTGGTAAATTTCGAAACTTTTGATAATAATTAAGGAATAAGAAATGAGTAGGCTACACGTATTCTTTTCTAAGTTTCTTTCAGTTGTACTAATCATAATTTTTAAATATCATACTGAAGTATTCTCATACCTCATTTTGATAGTAATTTATGACAGTATCACAGTATAGTAATTTGCATACCAGCTTGTCGTATTTCTCTACCATATTCCGATATTTTATCAATATTTCAGTAATTTAGCACCACACAGATGACCTAATCTACCGGCTTTATATTTTGCATTTGTAAATGGACAGTTTTAGGCGGCTTACTTTCTTCAATTATAGGCAACTTTGTGGTGGACAAAGTATTCGCTGCTTGCGGCACTGAGGTCCATAGTCTTTAGTCCTAACAGACTTAATTAAATTAAGACTAACCGGAAATCTTCTAGAGTATAATTTCAACTTGATAGTAAAGGTTATAGATTTCGAGACTTTAAAAGAAAGCGACAGTCGTTGAAGATCATAGGCATGCCTTTGATGTTAAAATAAGACCCATGACTAATTATAAAAGTCTAAAAGTCTGGAAACGAAACGACCCTTTGCACGTATTTCAATTTTGCATGGTAAATTTTAAAAATATTCCAGTTTCAACAAGAAAACATTTGGAAACAAGTGATTTAGGGGACTTCAACGGCAATTTTCAAGATGCACCGATCTGATCATCAACAACCAAAATGGAAAAAAACAACTTCCTATTATTCGTAAAGATTCGCTCAAAAATGATATAAATTGCAAAGTTTACTTTCCAGAAGTATACATGTAGAGGTTCCAGCGTTATTCTTTTTCCTTTGCTTTTAAATTATGAAATACTTCCCTCGACACATTTACATCGAACTTTGCATTTTCATAGACATGACCTACACAGGCCCCCCTCCCCCCTCCGAAATATTCAATTTTCCTGAGTTTTCCAGGTTTTTAAACAAATTTTCCAGACCAACGATAATGAAAAATTAACATATGACAATGTTATTCACGATTTCTCCAAATCTACACAGGACAATATTCAATATTTCGCAAAATTAACTATAATGACAATTTTACAAAAAATAGCATGACGTTTTTGTTTAAAATTTTACGAATCGGTGTTCGGAAAATTTTGGCAAATTTCTATATGGAAAAGGTCGAAAATTTTCAAATTAAGTACTCTAAAAAGTTGCGAATTTTGCAAATTTGTCCTCCGAATCTGTTGACATTTTTACAAACCAGTACACGAAAAAAGTTGAAAATTCTTAAAATTTGTGCTGGAAAAGGGTGGAAATCTTGAAAATTTGTATTACGAAAAGTTAATATTTAGCAAAATTTTGTCCTCGGAAACTGTTGAAGATATTACAAATCTGTACTCGAAAACCGTTGAAAAATTTGCATATTGATGTTTGAAAATCATGCCATTGGAAATGGTTGAAAAATTATGCAAATGTGTCATCTGAAATTGTTGAAAATTTTCAAATCATAAATTTAAAAAATTGACAAAATGTTTGCAAATGGGTCCTGAGATAATCCAGATATTTTAAAGTTCCCTGACTTTTCCGAGTTTTCCAGGTCTGGTGGAACCAACCCTGTGTCATAAAATGTATACTTAATTCAAATTCAATACATGTACTGTAAAAATCGACTGCATGTATTAAAGCTATGACAATCAACATGAGCGCCATACATTGAACAGTGAATTTATGGCTGAATAAGAATTTTGCGTAATTATTTTGGACGACATACAGTATGTATTGCATCTTTTTTTCATTTCTTGTTGATAGCATTGACAACTGGCTTGCGATACTTAGGGCCAACTTTGGGTTACACACTTGCATCCGTTTGCCTCAAAATCTACATTCAGCCATCAGGTACGAAATTTTCACAGTATTGATTGCATGATGTTAGTTTGGGTCTAGCAAATTTGATTCATGCACCAATGAAGAACAAGTTGTGGCATTTCATTCCAGAAATCCCCGACTACGATCAAAAGAATCCTCGATGGCTGGGCGCATGGTGGTTAGGATTCATAATTGTGGGGTTGACCCAAATGGTCATCACAGTCCCTGTCATTCTCTTCCCAAAACAGTTACCAGCAACCCGTAAAGAAATAATAGCATCAGTGCCTGACGACAATTTCAACAAAATGGAACTAGAACAGGAGACTGGAAATAATCAGCCTTCAACAAAAGGCAAATACTTGAAGTATCTAAATATTGATATAAGAAACGGTAGCATAGTTAAGACCAGTGTTTCCAAACGGTTTTGTCCCTGCGGACCGGTGAAACACAAACCATTATCAGGGTTTCATATTTAATTTCCCTGAGTATTCCAGGTTTTTAAACTAATTTCCCTGACCAAGACAATGTCAAAATTTATACATGCCAATGTTATTATCCACGATAATGTAAAATCGACGACGCAGGAGAATATGCAATATTTCATTTAATGCAATTTAATTGTTTTCATGCAATATTTCCAATATTATATTTGGACAAAATATCAAAATTAACAAAGGTCTTTCGGAAAATGTTGAAAGTTTTGTCCTCGGAAAAGGTTGAAGTTAATATGCAAGTCTGACCTCGAAAATAGTTGAAAATTTGTGCTTCGAAAAGGTTCTGAAAATTTTGCGAGTTTGTATTACGAAAAGTGTGAAAATATTTTAAATACATGCAGTTGACTTTTCCTAGTTCAGATTGTCCATGTACAACATGGAAAATATTGCAAGTTTGGAAACTGTTAAACATTTTGCAAACTTGCCCTCGGAAACTGTTGAAAATTTTAATGATGCATTAAAATTAACATATTAAATTTTTTACATTTTAAAAAATTAGTATGATAAATTTGTAAAAATTTTGCAAATATGTCTCTGGAAAATGTTGAACGTATTTATTTTTTAAATTTGCCCTCGGGAAAGATTGGAAGTTAAGCAAATCTGTCCTCGAAAACAGTTGCTTCCCTGGCTTTTTCAAAATAAATCATTCTTCTCTGACTTTTCCAGTCATTTTTCAAGTGGATTTTTTAAAACGTGGAAAATGTTGCAAGTTTGGAAACTGTTAAACATTTTGCAAACTTGTCCTCGGAAACTGTTGAACATTTTAATAATGCATTAAAATTAACATGTTAAATTTTTTAAATTTTTCAAAATTAGTATGATAAATTTTTGAAAATTTTGCAAATCTGCTCTGGAAAATGTTGAACGTATTTATTTTTTAAATTTGTCCTCGGGAAAGATTGGAAGTTAAGCAAATCTGTCCTCGAAAACAGTTGTTGCCCTGGCTTTTTCAAAATAAATCATTCTTCTGACTTTTCCAGTCATTTTCAAGTTCCCTGACTTTTCCAGTCATTTTCAAGTTCCCTGACTTTTCCAGTCATTTTCAAGTTCTATGACTTTGTCAAGTTTTCCATTTCTGGGGGAGCCCTGATTATACATGTACAGTGTATATATTGTTTTTTGGTTGTAGTTTTAAGAATCTAATAATATAAAATGAAAACTGGTTGTTCAAAAATAATCAGAAACCGAGCGTTAAATTGTTTGCGCGTAACTTGGGGAACGCTCCTCGTGAAGACTGACAGCAGGCGCAAATCTTTGCTATATCGAGTATTACAGCTTACAATATTCCATTTATGTTTCCCCTACATGACATACGTGTAAAATGCTCCGATTTTTCTGCATATGGATACAAAGGCGCCAGCAGAATCCATCAAAACTAATCTTGATCGACGGAGCATTTCTCCAGCAAAAGGCAAAAATGCACCGCATAAAGATTAAAACGCTTATAACGAACATAAGTCTTCGAGAGGGGGGTATAATAGGTGCTATAGCTCATATAGCGTATTAAGGTAAACACGTTAATGCATTAGTCTCATAATCATTTTGCCAATTCATAGGGAGACGTAGAACGCAGCAAATTAATACGCTGAGCCCTTCAGCGCATGCGCAGAAAACCTCCACGCACTTTTAAAATATCGGGGTCAGAGGTTCCTTTTTAAATCCTCCCGTTTAGATAGAAGACCGCACTGTGAAGGTAATTGCAACGGCGTTTACACCTGCTTATTTTGGGCAAATCCTTTAAAATTGGATTAGCAGAAACGCTGAAGGATGAAAGGGAAATAAAAGGGGGTTTTACGGTCACCACAGACGGTTAAGGCACGGTCAATTCGATCGGAAAAATTAGAAAAGAAACACGTGACGTTTATATGGGCCGATCTAAGCGGTTAGGTTAAAACACCCGCTAGACGTCCACCTCGAGTAGTTTATGAGTGGCCGTCAATTGAAAATCGATTTCGAAACAAGGGCTGCATGCTTGAGATCGATCTCAAAACTAGTACAGTCCAGCTCGGATAAGTGAAAAACCCTCCCGGCAAGGAACTTTTTTGCACTTATCCGGTTTTTCATTTATGCGAATTTTGTGTATAGATGCGCTTATTTTAGCTCAGTTTACTTACATTCAGAGCAGCCAAGTTAAAGGTATAGCTTAGTCTTTTAAACAAGTAGTTATTGTAACTCAAGAAAGTTTTTACAAAGAAAACATCACTTTTAAAAATAGTATGAATAATTCGGCAAAGTTGAAATTGTTTCTCAAAGCATATCCAAAAACGTACTGTGGAGGCAATTTTTTCCTCTCCTTTGGCAGGTCCAAAATCAAACCAATTCGGGAAAATTCCCCGTTCCCCAGGAAAAAAAGCAAGTGCAATGAAATATACTGTACAAGTATGCGAAAATTAAGCTCGAATTAATGAGGATGGGTTTAGTTCGTTAATCGTAGCGAAAATTTGCATTTGATTTCTGGTATAATTCGCAATATATACAGTAGTTAGTGAAAACATTATTTTCATAAATGGGAGACGTAAAAACGTGAGTCGATTGAAGTATATAACTCACTGCGAATCTATAGTGTAAATTGAAAGGCACGATTTTCACTTTTTCGTGTATTGTCCGGTTTTTTCTCATTTAAGCGGTTTTCAGTTATCCGGTTTCACATAACACACAAAACATATGGCAAAAGTTCAGGGCTTGAACATTTTTTTTTCCATTTAGGCGGGTTTCGCTTATCCGAGTTCGACTGTACGTTATCTACCAGAGTTACAGCTTTGAGATTTGCATCTTTCAGGAATTTATTGCTGCAACACTAGCACGGCACAAATAAACAAAAGCAACTTCCTCGTTTGGATTAAGTCAATGAATTGCGAATTTCATATACGCCAAATTTGACTGGAGAGAGCGAGTTCCCTTTATTAGGCTAATATCTCGGAGAAATAGGTAATGGGTTGACCCAAAAATCAAAAATTAATGAATGAAAATATCGTAGATTATCGCGATATCTTGAGGGCTAACTGTCGCATAACTTTAGAGTTTCACCACGAGTATACAAGGTATACTTTATCTTTTGGGTATCAAAAACTCAGCGGGTTCTGTTTTTAGGCGAAATTAACAGTTCGATGAATATTCTGATGGAATGTGATTCAAAGGGGAACAGTACGCGTTCATTAATAATGACATTACCTCCAGAAATGTTGCATGATTCGCTTTCATTTCACTTCAACCTTACACGATCATTTGAAATGATTATTTTGACTTATAAACGCGTATCTGTGTACAGTAATAACGACTTTTCGCAATCATTCTGCGCATGCGCGTACACGCAGTTGCGCAAATTGGGAATACGAGTCAAGAATGCATGGCGCACGAAATTTTAAGTGTTGTCTGGGGGGGGGGGGAGAAAGGATGAACCTATATTGTCAATACTAATGATCATATTAATGATGGGGAAAACCTACATGGTAAAAATACTAATTTTGTGATGAGTGATGCGGGATATCTGTATGTAGTCATTACTTGTGACGTTATCCACAACCACGCCCCTAATTACCAAACCACGCCGCAGTAATGAGGCAAAAATCTGGATTTTCATCATTCCACATTTTTTCACCCTACACCATCATTCTTAACGTCACTCTCAGAAAGTCATGATAGTATTAATGAACGTGTACAGTTCGCTTTACGAACATGCCAAATGCTTTATTACTGGAATCTATAAAAGAGAGTTTAAAAAACTTGACAAATTTGGAGATTCCAGCAAGTTGTTTACCTGCTCAGGGACGTTGAATGACATAAATAAGTCCCAATTACGACCAAATTACCAGTGAACGAGGACGGGTATGAGGAGAGCCAGGGGGTGGTGACCCTGGTGGGAGAATGGTTAAACTATTTCCTAAAATAAAGACTTTAAAAATTCAAAAAAAACCGCAGAGATTCTCGGAAAACGGCAGTACGTCCACCCAATATAAAACCTTATGTAGCTCAGAGGGCGCGGCATGAGGAGGGGAGGGTGGGTAAAACACCTTGGAGAGGGGGTACAGTTAACAGGGAAAAGGGACACGAAGTTGGCCACGTGTCCCTCGTCCAATCTCTGGCAAATAAAACTCGAGGGTCGTTCTGTTACCCCCCTCTTTGGGGTAACGAGCAGCACGTTCCCATATAACCCCCTTCACCCCCTTGTTTCAGCGACGCGGATTCTGACATCCGCTGTTGACCTTTGCACCATTGAATTATTCGATTTTGGGCAGTTCGTCTCAAAGGTGACCACTCCGAACGCGTTAAAACCATTCAATTTGACCGCTCCGAAGTGACCCATCCACGCATTAGTGGCCAGAGGTCTCACGCCGGACAAAGGCACAATGGCCAAAGTGACCCGAGCCGTTGACCCTTTACAGCAATACCGCTTCATTACAGCTAACCCCTGACCTTTGTTTAGACGCCACGATGAATGCATTAAATAAATCTTTCATTTCTGGGGCTGGACCCGAGGACGGAGGGGGCGAACACGGTTCACCAAATTCGTTATTAACTATGAAAACGAGGTGGACACTGGTCACCCACCCCCGTTTGGTGAACGTTCGCAGATGCTCACCTCAAACACAGTGTGTGCCAAATGAACAGGAATGAATAACCCTGCAAATCATTACACATGCAAATCTGGACTTCCGGAGTCTTTCTGGGCTGCAGAAAGACTAATTTGATATTCACATAATAAGCAACTTGGCATCATCCTTATTCAGCAACGTCAGACATGTTCAAGGAATTCTCCAATAATTTTCATTTTATAATGTTTTGAAATTTCTCACAAACACATTGTGGCATAATAAAGTACTTAAAAACAAGCATGTCTTTGTCACATGGTCCAGCACAGTATACAGTATCTAACAACAACCTCCAGAGGTTCATGAGAGGCTACTTCCAAGTACATGTATAACCAACATGGAACCGTTCATATTTTCCACGTACTTTATGGGTGGCCTTTATCGCTACAAATGGGGGCAACAACGTTATCCGGTTACGATTTTTCCGAGAACGTCAGCGTTTGCCAAACATTCCTAGAAGCCATTTGTCGCCCTGGTGGCGACTGGGGCCAGGAGCGCCATTACGCCGATTATAAAATCATTAAATTATTACGCGACGTATAGTTAAAAACGGAGATAAAACAAATCCCCAGAGTGGTCCCATTGCAGGGGGATTTAATTGGCGCCTCCATCTGCCGTGCCTATGCACGGGCATGAGGGGGAGTGGGTCGGGGTCAAGGGGTCAGGGGGAGCAGATTACTGCTTGTTCACTTCACACGACGGGGGCATGAAACACACTATTTACACATGACTAACTTTTAATAGATTAATCTCGGTGAAGCGGAACTGGCAGACGGGTGGGGATGCGCCTAGCGGCCATTGTTGGCAACCCCCGATAGGGTCCGGGTTCAGACCCCGCGCTGATTAGCATACATTCAAGGGCTCTAATTTGGTGGGGAAAATCGCGGAGCGGGCACACTCCAAAGGCACCATATAAGACTTCCCCAATAAGATACGCAATAGTCGAATTCCCGGAAATCCAAAATGGCGCGAATGGTGATTCCGCTCATGGCACGTGCTCCTCGTTTTATGAGACACTCCCCCTATTACCATAGGTAGGACCCCCAAATGCCCCACCGCCTGAAGGTGGCACCCACGTTCCCCTCCCGAAGAGATGCATTGCAGATTTGATTTTTTTGCAGCAAATTGCTCATCAGGGAGCCATTACGGAACAGGAAATAGTTAGAACACAATCTGGACGTCATCACCATCAGTACTGGAGTAGTAGAGGACTGTCCAAGGCCGTGTAGCGACCAAGGCGAAGGCTGCAGATGGGGGGAATAAGTCAAGTTTTCAACTGTCTTTGCAAAAATGGTGATGAAACTATCTCACCATCAATTGTCTTTGCAAAAATGGTGACGGAACTGCCTCATCTCATTGTCATGGGACCGAAATAAAGATAAAAAGCTATCAGAAATTCGACTGAGGTGCATCACCACCTACCGAGAGCAGGATGCGACAGATCGAAGTGCGCATGCGCAATGTCCGCAGCAGGCAGAATTCTGCCCAATGGGACTCAGGCATGACAACTCCAAGAACGAAATTGCAGAGGGCGCTTCGGTGCTACACGCCACGCAATCCAGGGCGGCCATTTTGAAGTGCGCATGCGTGAAGTCATGCGCAAGCAGAAGAAGTTGGACCAAGATGAAGATAAAAAGCTAGCAGAAATTGGGATGAGCTACATCGTCACCTACCGAGAGCAGGATGCGACAGATCGAAGTGCGCATGCGCAATGTCTGCAACAGGCAGAATTCTACCCATTGGGACGTAGACATGACAACTAGCTCCCCGAACGGAATTGCAGAGGGCGCTTCTGCTCAAGATGCCCGCCATTTTTTTTTCTTCCCATCATGAAAATGTCAAAATTTGTCCTCGTAATTAAAATGGCGACCATCGGTGGTTATTCATAAGGAACGCCTATTATATATATACGCGCAATAAAGCGTTTGAAAAGTTTTCTTTGTTTACACAAAAGTGAGCGCGCCTCCTTATCCCACCTATCTCCTTAACCAGCCTTTTCACTATCGTAAACTTTTATGAGTACCATAAAGCGGGGTGGTGCACAATCGCCCTCCTGGACCAATCATTTTGAGGAAATTGTATATGATAGAAGAAGAGAAAGATGATGCCAAAAAATCCCGTACACAAAGGAAAAACACGAAGGAATTTGCTCCTCGGTCGACATCTGGATCGACTAAGAAAAATGGGACTATATTATTAGTTCTTATTTCTTATCTGATTGCTTCCTCGCTAGCTGGGTGGGAAGGAAGTGACGTATTTGTAAGCTTCCGCGACGGAAAAGGGGTCAACTGCTAGCCCAGTCTTGCTCAGGTAACCAGAAATCCACGAATTAGAAATTAGGATCAACTTGGTGTTCACGCCACTATATGTGTGACAGGGTTTCCCTAAAAATTTCATATTCAACTTCCCTGACATTTCTAGGTTTTTATGCAAATTTCCTTGACCAATGACAATGTCGAAATTGACATATACCAATGCTATCTACGATTTTGCAAAATCTATACACAGGGCAATATTCAATATTTTGCTAAATTTACTATAATATACTGTATATAGTGACTATGATAAGTTTGACAAATTATTCGGAAAATGTAGAAAATGTCCCTGAAAAGGTTGAGTATTTTGAAAATTTGTCCTCAGAATCTGCTGACAATTTTACAAATCTGTATACGAAAACAGTTTAAAATTTTACAAATTTGTGCTAGAAAAGGCTGGAAATCTTGCAAGTTTATATTATGAAATGTTTGAAAACTTGTCCTCGAAAACTGTTGAAAATATGTCAGATTTGTCCTCTGAATTGGTGAAAATTTGTCAGATTTGTCCTCTGAAATTGGTCAAAATTTTGCAGATTTGCCCCCTGAAATTGGCGACAATTTTGCAAATTTCAACTGGGAACAGTTTTTAAAATTTACAAAAGTGCCCTGAGCTGACCACGTGGAAACATTAATTTTTAATTGTGACAACATTACTTGTAATATTTTGAACTTCCCTAGCTTTTTCCAAATAAGTCATTGTTCCCTGACTTTTCTAAACATGCAAGTTCCCTGGCATTTCCAGATTTTACAGGTCTGGGGGAACCCTGCACCTACAGTATAGTAAACAACAAAATTTTGAACGTTTCTACTTAATCGTAATTTGTTGTTCAAAATATAACTGCAGATTCATGTAAGATTCAAAAAGCATTTCCCCAACGTTTATTTCGCCGATTATGTTCATAAATAGAATTAACGTATGTCCGCCTATAAAAGATAATTAATGCACAAATAATGGGGCACATAAAAATCCCGACATTAATTTCGTTTTAACAGTTTCCGATAAATGATTCTGCGGTGATTCGTCCTTCGAATATTATTTGAACGATGATTTATGACCCTCGTTAGCTCTTTTTTTTTCCCAAATTAAAATGTCCCCTACACGAGGGTCCCCCCGCACCAATAAAACCGTCATACAGTATGTAAAAAAGGCTAATCAGGACTTAAAATGTAAACCCACCTTTTGTCCGAAATGTAAAATTTCAATCTTTGTCCCGCATCACCAGTCTCATTTCCTGAATTTTTTTTTCTTTTTCATTTAAGAACCGAGGGGTTAAAGGGGGGTATAAAAGAAAGGGGTATAAGATACGGCAGGTGTCAATCTCACGGTGTCCATCTCGTATTCATCCTCCACCCCCAGCACCCCTCCCTCGTCCTCTTGCAGTCCATTTCTTGGAAGCAATTTTCGGAAAGGTCAAGAACCCTCGGTCATCCCTTTGGGCACGCATACCTCGTGTTTTTCAGTCCTTTTTACCCCCAGTTTCTCAGATGTGACATCGAAGTGACATATAAAAATAAATCTTTTTTTTCCTCCACCTAACTCGTTTACTAATAAAGATTTACTAGTTCTGAATGGACATAAAAATAAATATGGACCCAGTGCAGCGTATTATCTTATCAGAGGGAAATAAAACTACTTGTTTAATAGGAAATAATTGTCACGACGAATTCATAACAGGTGTGAACGAAATTTCAATCATGGGACGAAGCTTTTTTGGGTAATTAATGTTTGGATCTTTGGACAAAACTGGAGAAAAACTGACCGGCAGACGTACATAAAATGGCAATAACAATAACACGGACCTACTAAGATATTCAGCCGTCGTTAAAATCCCCACTCATTAATTTTTAGAAATTAGATATCTTTACCCACTTAGAAGTATCTCCTTTTAGTCCGTTTAATGTTCGGACAGTGGCCATTTTATGCAGTTTTAACCGTTTTCCGCATTGCGTTCCATTTTGTAAAAATGTTTTATGCTCTTGGCAAATGGGGTTCATCGAAAATTAAAATTTCGATTCAGTAATGAACGATGTAATGGAGACCATTTGGTACTACTGTAATTATCAGTAAACATTTACGATCTTTAATTTATTGTAATTGATGCCAAAACATACAGGTGCCGGATTCAGATAGTTTTACAGGAGTAGATTTTGACGTAAAACTACATTTTTGCCCGGCTTAAGGGGGTAGATTTGGAGTTTCTAATGTCTTAAAATGTCCTTAAAATGGGTCATTTTTAATGAATGACGTCAGCAATTCAAATTCGGACGATGACGTCATTTGTTAAATTATGATGATGACGTCATCATTTACTATGCAGCCCCAGATGTAGTAGTTCTACGTTTACAAATTGTAGCACCCAGTGTCTTTTTGTTGTACACCATTTTTTCAAAAAGAAACATCAAAACTTTGAGAATGGATAGATTAACACCAGAATCAATTTTACCTTCTCAACACCAGGGCACGTCGGTGGTTTACAATTTTTTTTTTAAATCTACAGTATAAATAATGAACTATTTTAAAGCGGGTAAAAACCGACCAGTCAAACGCCTACGTGCCTACATTTTCAAAAAAATTTGGATAAGTGAAATAATATATAGGATTCCATTAAACATGTGTTGAATCGTGTTTTTAAAGTGTGTAAACCAGACTCTTACTTCAATCATAAACTGTCAACCACGTTATGTTCACAGAAACTATTTCCCCCTTCTTCTGAGGCCTGCGTTATTTGCAAAGTTTTCCGCCAGAGCTGTTAGGAGACAAAAACCAGAAACCTTATGTTCTTCAAAACTATATGAAGATTTTTCATCTTCCTCAACTTTGCGTATTTATTTTCTTACAAAACGTAGAGGTTTTTAGCCTTATACAAAAATTGCACCCCCAACGCACTCCGAAAAAGTACTTTTCAAAACGCCGCTAAAAATACAGTCATAAAACCGCGTACCAATTTCGTTATGTTTTTAACTGTCAACAGTTGGCTGTTTCTTAACAGACGGAGGTTTTTTTGTGTGCATGGTTTCATACATGTATTAATGTTTACAATCTTTTAAAAAAATATTATGACTAGACCATGCACCCAATTTGGTTTATAAAACGGGGATGTCGACACTACCAGCAATTATAATGCATGCAAATCAGAATAATGAAGGTTAGTCATAAATCGGAACAATGGAAACTGGTACACTTTTGGGTGCTCTAATATTAATCAGATACATTCACTGCACATGCATCACGTAGCTCCACAAATAACAGTTTGAACAATGTAGACACCGTGTAGAATTTGAAGACAGACCGATTTCATACACTTTATTCATTAAATTTAACAGATCATTACTTGAGGGAGAAACTAAAATGGGTTCCCCAGAAATTTCATATTCAATTTCCCTGGCTTTTCCAGGTTTTTAAACCAATTTCCCTGAGTGACAATTAATGTCAAAATTGACATATGACAAGATTATCGACGATTTTAAAAAATCTACAAACGACAATATTCAATATTTTGCATAGTTAGTAAACTTTATTAGTACTTTACTAATGACAATTTTGAAAATTTTACTAATTTGTATACAAAAAATGTTTAAAGTTTTGCAAATTTGTACTCGGAAAATGTTGAACATTTTTACAATTACATATGTATTACTCTGAAAAGTTGGAGAATTTTCCAAATTTCTCCTCTGCATCTGTTGAAAACTTTTCAAATTTGCTAGAAAACGTTAGAAATTTTGCGAATTTGTACAGTAAAGTTTTAACATTTTTGCAAATTTGTCCTCGAAAGCTGTTAAAAATTTTGCAAAATAGTATACTGGGAACATTTAATAAAGTTTTCAAATGGTCCCTGAGCTAACCACGTAGAAGCTCTAATTTTGGATTATGACAACATTAATGTGTTAAATTTCCCTGACTTTTTCAAAATAAGTCATACTTCCTTGATTTTTTCAGGTTTTTCAGGTCTGGGGGAACCCTGTAAACTTTAACTCGCAGAATATTACTGATTGAAAATGCACATTAGTAAAATAAAACTACTGTATATCGCTATTATACGCAAAACTTAAAAAATGCACTTTGTGCCCTCTGATGCGGTACATGCATACAAAAGTTCACAAATAGTTCGTAAAGTTTATATAAATTTATAAGAAAACGTAAAAGCAGACGTTAAAAAAAGCTTATACTTTATATATACGAAATTCTAAATGGTAGAACCAAATAATAACTTTGCAGGAAATGACAAAGCATTAAATGCGACTCAAAAGGGCAGAACATTTCTCCGGGTGACAATATTAAAGTCATTCATTTCAACTTATTTGTGTTCATCGAAATGTGGCGATTAACAAAAGAATTTTAAGGGAAAAAATCCGAGCAAAAATGTCAGAACGTTTAAATTCGCCTTGAGGTATAACAAATATATAATCCAAAAGAACTACGAAACGAATTAAAAAACGCACAATTAGATCACATGTAATGGAAACTACTTTTAAGGAAATTATTTTTATTTCCATTAAAAATAATTAAAGCATGCACATTTCCTCACTAAAACCACGGAATTTCATCCCGCCGAAATTTCTTTTAACTTCTCTGACTTTTCAGGTTTTTAAACAAATTTCCATGATCAATGACAATGCCAAAATTGGCATATGCCATTGTTGTCCACAACTGGACAAAACTCAACATTTTGCAACATTTACTAATGACAATTAACAAAGAAAAATTGTACAATTTTACAAAATTAGCAGGAAATTTTTTTGAAAATTTGACAAATTTGAATTCGGATAATATAGAAGATGTTGCCAATTTATCCTCAGAACAGGTTAAAAACTTTATATATATATATATATATATATATATATATATATTCTTGTAATAAATGGAAAATTTTGCAAATTTGTCCTCCGAAATTGGTGGAAATTTTGCAAATTTGTACTTGGAAAATTTCAAAAATATTACAAAGGGCCCTCAGCTAACTACGTGGAAACATTAATTTTAGATTGTGAATTTCCCTGACTTTTTCAAACTAACTTATTCTTCCCCTACTTTAATTAAGGCTTTTCAGGCCTGGAGAACCCTGTTTCAACTCGTGTAAAAATTTGATTTAAAAACTCTTTAGAACTTAAAAGTTTGATTTTATTTAAAAAATACCAGGAATAGGTAACGCTGGTTTTACGTCTATTAGTACATGTAATATATAGGCCGTTCCTAAACGTTTTATGACCTAAGGGATTAACCTAAAAAAGTACAATTCTACAAATACCATGGCGTTTTTTTTTGTTGCGTTTTTGCAAGAAATGGCTCTTTAAAACTCATGTTTCGAATGTCGCTTTGGATGGTTAGGTTTTGTGTGAAAATGAGTTCAATTTTAATTATCAATGTGTACTTTTCACAAAAAAACCACTAAAGCTTAACACGCTCTTGACCATGAGAAAAACCGCAACATGACAATCCATTCGCAAATGTATCAAAACGCACGAAGAATTCAAAAATACCTTACTAACATGATGACTCATGAAATTTAAATTTCGTCACCCACAATTTTTAACAAAACCATTTCAAGTTTTCAACGAGCCATTTGTTTCAATTTCTGAACAAATGTATAGATGGTAAAATTAAATGTCATGATATTACCCACATCTAAATAAACATACCTCGTGATACATTTAAAATGCATTTTTTAAATACAAAATATATTTACAAAGTCGTTTACTATAATATATCTTTTAAAAGTATATTAAATCTATGTTTCTATATAAACATGTATATACTGTATATTATAAAATATATTTAATAGGATAACGTAGAGCAATGCACTACAAATCTATTTAGTTACAAATAAATTCAACGATGCATTTAAAAAAGCATTATTCAATGATGCAATATGAAAATATATATATATTTAAAAAGATTATAAAACTTGTACATGTATTTACAAATTGATTTTGAGTATATTATTCCAATACATTTAGAAAACCGTATCACAAATAAATATTTTGCTAAATATATTTAAATTAAATTTGAAATCAGTAGAAAAACATTTCGACTATAGTACAGTAGAAATTATTTTAAATGTTATTGCAAAATATCTTATGAATTAGCACTTCAAGAATGCAATTTTTGAAAATTTTTAAATACATTTTAAAATATACTTATATACTAATAATATAATGATACATTTGCGCTATACTTAGAAATAACTCGGATGTTCCAATCTATTCATATTTTTAACAACTTTTAAATATAATTTATAGCTTATTTTAAAGCCAAAAACATTTTTATTAAAAAAAATGCATTTATGAAAAAATATTTCTGAAGCCTATTTTTCGATATAGGTAGCATTGGCCAAAGTATATAGTAAAAAGTCCTCATCAATACACGCAAAACCAAAATTTGAGGGTTTTTTCGTAGTTTTTTTTCACAGATTCATGGACTTAAACAATTATGGTTTGAAACGTTTATAAAATGTCAAGTTGACCATATTGGACATTTTTAAAATGCAAGTCAACGTACATTTCTTAACTTTCTCTCGAAAAACTGCCCCACCTAGTGGCAAAAACCAACAGCCGCCCAAATGTTTACCGTCTTTCACGCGCCAGTGCCTCAAAATCATCCTCGCCCCCTATTTTTAAAGTAAACGTAAAAAAATAATAATAAAAAATAAAACAAAAAAGCAGGCGCTTGAAATAGACCAACTCTCCGTGTGAGTTGTTTAATACTCTCGAAATAATGGTTTTTAGGAGTCGGTTTTTTTTTCTTGAAGTGTTATCTTTATAAAGTTGTTTCAACAATTAGTTCTTCAACTTTGAGGTGGCCATTTCAGCGTTAAGGAAAAGGCAGGGGAAAAGGAGCGGTGTGGATGGTGCAACAGAGCTCCTCAACCTGAAGAACCCTTCTTGGATTTCTTAAACTCAAATGAAAGAGGTGTGCTCAAAGAAACAACCAGAAAACAGTTAATACAGAGTACGTATAACAGGGTTCCCTCAGAACTTTCATATTCAACTTCCCTGACTTTTCCAGGTTTTTAAACAAATTTCCCTGACCAAGACAATGTAAAAATCAATCATATGCCAAAATTATCCACAAATTTTGTAAAATTTAATAATGACAATTTTGAAAAATTATCAAAATTAACGTAGGTAAATTTTGAACCATTTACAACATTAGCATGAGAAAATGTTGAAAATTTGCCTACAGAAAATTTCTGCAAATTTATACTCTGAAAACGTTCAACATTTTACAAATCTGTACTGGTAAACTTGAAAATTCTGCAAGTTTGTCGTTGGAAACTGTTGAAAATTTTGTAAATTTGTCCTCCGAAACAGTTGAAAATTTTATAAATTTGTTCTCGGATACTTTTGAGATTTCTGCAAATTTGTCCTAGGAAACTGTTGAAAATTTCTGCAATTTTCTACTGCTGAAACATTTGAACATTTTAGAAAATCTACACTGGTAAATTTGAAAATTGTGCAAGTTTGTCGTCGGAAACTGTTGAGAATTTTGCAAATTTGTCCTCGGAAACTGTTGAAATTTTTGTAAATTTGTCCTCCGAAACAGTTGAAAATGTTGTAAATTTGTTCTCGGATACTGTTCAAAATATTGCAAATGTTCCCTGAGTTCTGAGTCCCTGAGTATATGTTCCCCATATAGAAGCATTAATTTTGGATTGTGGCAACATCAATACGTTGATTTTCCATGACTTTTTCACAATAAATCATTCTCCCTGACTTTTCCAAACATTTCAAAGTTCCCTGACCTTTACAGACATTTTCAAGTTCCCTAACTTTTCCGGGTTTTGGTGAATCCTGTATAGAGAGGAAAACTGCTTTATAATTCTTGAATTGATACAATGTGTCCGAACTAAGCTCGAATGATCTGTAATTGAGTAATTAATTTCAAATCAAAAATATCCAAAACGTGACCAAAATTTCTCATTTTTTGTTGCTCTGTACGTGAATCAGTCTCAATTAAATTATCGGGCAACATACGACCTTGTACCACGTGAAAAACAAAAAGCAGTTAGGTTGGTTTAAACATTACCATGGCTGTCCACTTAAGTCAATGCGGCATGGCACAAATAGAAGCGAGCACGCCCCCTAACGGTACAATACCGCACACGCGGCGCCATTGCAGAGGTGCTACAACAAACACCATGTCCATTTGAGAACATCTTCCAAATTAAGATGGCAGATTCAGGGTGGCATAAATCACGCATGGTCAAGAACTGGCCATCACTTCAGGCGTCAGTGGCAATGAAGACTTAAATTACAAGAAAGCCCCTCTCTGTGGGGTCCTTGTTAGTCATTTTCCACGAAAAACCCTCCTCCATCAGGGTTCATCCGGAAAACTGCTTCGACCCTACAACTCTTCCATTCAACTGACCTTGGGTCACTCGGGTCGTTTTACCTGTCATACCATCCTCCAAATTTCTAAAACATGTCCCACCACCTGCCCTATTGTCACCCGTAACCTCTAACAACTTCTCGTCCTATTGCCACATATTATTGGACCTGGCCCTAGGGGCGAACCATAACACCCTCATGGCCATTGTCCGAGTCCACAAACCTGACAGGGGTCAAGAAATGGGAAATGGGCGGATGGGCTGAAGCGAGCCAGCGGTCAGACGCCCATGAAGGACCATGAGGCCGGCCCAGGAGGGATGAAAAAAGTTACACCGCTGAAGAGGGGGTAGAATGCCTTGAAAATCTTATAAAATATGACCATTGTTAGCAAAAAATGTTTATTACAGTTAAAACAGAGAAAGGGGCTTCGCGTCCCCCTTCTCCCTCCTTTTTTTTTTGGTTAAAAACTAAATGGTAGAGTATGACAAAAACTTTGGGACACCGTGACTCTTAAAACCTGCAAGGGTTCCCTTCTAAACCGGGCTGGGAATGCACTTAATCTAACGTTGTTTACTGCCTCTACTAAATCTTTCTTAGACCAATCGAGTTTTAACCCATATGGTTGTTACATAAGGTTTTTTTAAACGTTTAAAAGTTCCAAGATTGGATCTGACCCAGAATTCTACGAAATATTCTCAATGAGTCACAGTTTAACACTCCGTTACTCGCGCTATCATCTGAGAGATACATGAAAAATGTTATGTTAATTAACTTTACGACAGTTTGCGTATTTAGACTGGGGTTTTGTCTATCTGCCTAAATCAGGGTCAGTGCCATTTAAGGACATTTTGAGATTAATTGCATAATCAGCTGTGATTGGAAAGGGCCCTTGTATCTGTGAGATACAGCACGACTATTTGTGTTAATGTTCTAAATTCTTCCTATTCTTTCGTTATTTCTGCGTTTAACTTACATAATGCATATTGCATATTATAATATTGCACCATTTCTTGCTTAAATGGGTGTAAATCAGAAGTTTTTGAAGATGAATATGTATAGATTTGTGGAAAGTAACGTGATGTGCCAAGAAAACCGAGTGATGCTTAGTGCCGACCGGAAGTACAGCCACATCTGTAAAATGAATCTTTAATTACAACTGTTTCTATTTAGTTTATCGTACAAATTTTGATTAAAAGGTATAAAATGTAGTTCATATATGTCCTTCAGTAGCACTGCATGTATTTTAATTTTTTTTTTCTTAAATTAAACAACTTTAAGCAACGATCGATCTAAATGAGCATACGACAGATATTTGCTATTCTAAGAAATAAAACTAAATTTAAACTTCGTAAAAATTATTCGATTTGGAATTTTACAAAAATGGTGTTATTTTTGATATTTATCATTTTCCTCACAATTGCATAAAATTGTTTCTCCCATTTTAACCCCCTTTATTCTCCTTTTCCTCCTTGGTCCCCCAATCGACGTCCCTCCCATGCAATTATTTCGAATTGCACTCGATCCAGCTTCCAGATGATCAATAACATGAGTTTGGATGTCCGGTAAATGTGCATTTGCTCCATATCTTTTTTCGTTCATTCACACGGTTTGTCACGAAAGTGCTTTTTGTGGATATTAATGGGTCATCGTCCATGGATTGTCCATTATGACCCAAAGGAAGAAAGATTTTGATTTTTGACCGTTGATATCGCTCTTTAGGGGGTCGTTCATCGAAATGCGAACGGATTTACAGCGCGCACATTTAATTCGTGAAACTACTGCTGATGAAACAAGCTTCGTATACCCGTGTTTCGTACACTTCTAAATGCATGTATTGTACTTTAACACTCCGTTACATTGTACTCGCGCCACCTTTTCAGCTGAGACTGCCCAAGCTGTATCTGTCATATGTTCATTTAGATCGTTTCATAATTAATAATTTAAGAAAAAAAAATCTTAAATAATGCCGCTGAAGAAAATATAAACTATTTTTTTACGTTTGCATCAAAATATGTATAAACTACTGTAAATCCAAACAGTGGTTGCATTTCCGATCGACACAACGCCTCACTAATTTTTTTGCAGGCACACGCCAATTTTCAGAAATTACGTTTTCATCTTAAACTCACACAAATAGTCGCGGTCTATCTCACCGATAAAAGGCTCTTTTACATCACATCTGACGATACAAATAATCAAAATGCCCTTAAATGGCACTGACCTTGATTTAGGCAGATAAGAGGAAACCACAGTCTAAATACTCAAACTGTCGTCGAGCTATTTAATGTTTCTTGTATCTCTCAGATAACTGTGCGAGTAACGGAGTGTTAAATCACCGATGCAACATACCCGTTTTGAATGCAACTTTTTTTGCTTCAAGCACAGGCAACCCCTAAATAACTACTGAGATTTCAGTAACAGCTCTGCATTTCATGCATCATACATAACAGTCAATTACATGCTCTTTCTAAAGTTAACAGGGATTTTACCAGTCAACCAGTAATATCCAACAAACTGTATTTTTCAATGTTTTTTTTTTCAATTTAATCCAGTTTTCTCATAATTTCGATTATAAAATTCAACAGCATGGGGAACTTCCGTTGAGTAAATCATCGGGGATCAGTTACAAGTCCATTGGAGTGACCCCTAACGCTTTCCATCCGAACAGAAGGAGCAAGGACAAAGGGGGGGCATGGGGTCTGTAACGCTACGAGGCTCGAGTATTCACGGGAGTGTAACCCCCCTCCCCCTAATACATATATCTAATATTGCAGCGTGTTGGGGGTGCGATGGAAATTGTCTAAGTAGTGGGTGTTACAAATGATATCATAATTCGTTAACAACTGCCCTCAGTGACATAACGCAATTCCCCCCCTCTTCTGGAGCAGGAAAAAGATATTGCTTCAGCGCATTTCCTAGCGGGATTACACGTTGTCCGAGCTGCCATTTTGACATTAGGTACGCCATTTTAGTGTCTAGCTTCCCCGCAATTGCACCATCATTGTTGAGATCTCTCCCTTTTCCCCCCGTATTCGGCGCTCGCCAATGACACCTCCCTGAAGGACGCACTCTGATGGGATGCATCGAAAAGATGCCAGAAAAATGTGGACAATTTTTGTATTCATATAAGCGTGTTTATGAAGAAACCATTTTTTGTCATCAAACCAAACTCAAATGTGCATGGTTGATCATGATGACCATGCAATGTTGCCATGATGGCCAACGTCTTGAACATTAATTATAGCAGTTCCATTTTGGCCGTTGTTTGATCTGCAGAACGTTGCCACAGATTTGCAACATTCACTTGGCATTTGGAAGATGTTTTCAGCGTCTAATCAACTGGACGATTCTTGAAAATGTATTGCTGTCTGATGCAAACTACAGTAAAAAGAAAGGTGGATGGCATGCAAGGAAATCACATCGGACGTCTTTAGCCAGCTTGTGCAATATATTAAACTTACAGAATAGTAGCTTGTTCCGATCTTATGTCCTTTTGATGCTTTCTTTTAAATACTTGTTTAACATAAGTCTAACAGCTTAAGCGAATGTATTTCATGGAAATTCTTTCATTTTTTGACGCCTTTCCCCGACTTAAGGGGATAGTTTTGGGAGATTCGAATGTCCTAACATGTCCGATTATTTAACCAATTATGTCCAAGTATAAGTCCGAAAAAATGCCCAATTAAAGGGAAAAATAAATGCCCCATAAAATTTCCAAAAAAAAATGCCCGATTAATTGTCTGAAAAAAGGTCATTTTAATTAACACGAGAATCGTCAACATCAATTATCGTCAGAATTAATTTAATCACACATTTTGAGAATAATTCTCGATTAAATGTCGACTCATTTAATTCAT
The DNA here is from genome assembly GCA_034697705.1 of Ommatoiulus sabulosus. Classification (NCBI taxonomy): domain Eukaryota; kingdom Metazoa; phylum Arthropoda; class Diplopoda; order Julida; family Julidae; genus Ommatoiulus; species Ommatoiulus sabulosus. The sequence goes on along the minus strand of JAQGAO010000079.1, from coordinate 30,327 downwards.
AAAAATTCTGATGACGAATGACAACATTCCTTAAAATTTGTGACGCCATTCAAAAGTTTTTTGATGATTACGTCATTCATTAAAATTCTGATGATGACGACATCATTTACATCCAGTCCCAGATGTAATAATTCTACGTGCGATTCTTTACTCCCTAAAATGTGAAAATTAAAAATGGCGGCTATCTTGATTCTACTTTTACCTAAAATAATTTGAATAACTACGTATTATTAATTGACACATCATAAGAGATACATGTATTGATGTTGTATGAGTAACAACATTCTTACATGGAAGCACTCTCCAGCAAACCATCCACGTCCTTCGGAGAAGCCCCTTTCCAAAACATCTCCAAAAAGCAGAAACATTTCAGTTTTCCCTCGCCCGCACCATTTGACCGGCCGTTTATTTATGATAGACATTAAATTATTGTAGCGGATCATCAACTTTCCATATGGGCCTTGCATAGGCACACAATGTACGTTGTACATAGAACGGGAGGGGGTAATGGAGGAGGGGGGTGTTAAGAGCCTATAGGTTTAAGCCATCGTTATTTGCGCGTTCATAAGGATTTCCAGCCCAATTTTCTCTTTTCTATTTGGCCACTACAATATTCTGCCGATGCTGCCATTTATATTTCGGCTTACTAGACCCATTTCTAGCTTGTTATGAAATAATCAGTAAAGTGCTTCAGACCACAGGGTTCATCCCTACATAGGCGACCAATGGCATATATGGGATTGAGCCCCGTTTTAATACTTCTAATGCACTGCCAACGTACACATCCCCCACCCCCCGCTTTCAGGTTATCCTTCCCGCATTCATATAAATATAATGCAATGCTATATTGTCTGGATTTTTATACGAAAAGGACCCAGCATGTTCTCTTCAACTAGATTTCTTTGGCGAAATTTTGCTGTTGCAAAAAAAAAAAGAGGCTCAATTTTCAATTAGGCTTAAAATGCATTTAACGGGAAGAAAAGTTTAGATTGCTCCGAATAAATTGAGTTATTTGTCTGTCATATCCTTAGGAATGGTGCAAAATGGAAGAAAATGTGGTTTTGGAAGCCCTAATGGAAGCCCAAAATTGAAGCCCTGCATTTGCGGTTATCGAAATTAAAATGGGTTAAAAAAAATTAAGTTTCTCGTCTTAACAAATCTGGAATGTGGTTCCAGAAATTGATATTATGCTCGGATATTTACAAGTTGTGAGAATTAATGTCGTACAACTCGCCGAGCTTGCCGAATTAGAATTTAGTATATTTTTTTAAGGTGGACAAATACGTATACATGTAGATCTGGGGCTGCATAGTAAATGACGTCTTTTCAGAATTTTAATGAGTGACGTCAATAGAATTTGAATGAATTACGTTATCAGAATTTTTATGAATATTGTGAACATCAGATTTTCAATGAACGATATGATACAAGCACGTCATTTTTTCGAACATTTAATCCGTCATTTTTTCGTATACAGTATACAATGTACACTGTATACATTTAACCTGGCATTTTTTTCGTACATTCAAACGGACAAGTCTTAAAAATATCCGATTAAATTAATTCACACACAATGAATGACGTCATCCGAATTTTAATTGATGACGTCATTCATAAAAATACCCCAGTTTTTTCGGTCTTTTCGCACTTTTTTTGTTCAATGTCCGAAAAAAATCAGAAATTTAATCGGGCATTTTTTCGTGCACTTAATTTTGTATTTTATCGGACATAATCGGGTATTTTAGTACATCCGAAACTCCAAAAATATCTTTTTATGACAGGGAAAGACGTCGTTCTACGTCAAAAATAGTGCATGTATGCCGTCAAGCGTCCACAATGTCCTATTTCGCAAAAATGATTAAATCTCATCAAAACACTTTAAGAAATGTATTTCTTTATTTGTCTGTTACGACTTCTAGTAGTCACCGAATGGTATATGAAATCAGGGTGTGCACCTGGTGCAAATTACTGAAATTTGATTTTTATTTAAAACTGCTTTGTGTGAATTCAAGGTCTTGAAAAACTTCAATTTAAAGATATTAGTACCAAATGCATTGTCCATTTATTTATTCGCGGTTGATTACATCTACTAATGAATGTGTTATAGATAAGAGTATCAAACTCAGAAAATTTACGTAGACACGCACCGGTTAACAATAGAATGAAGTGCAGATGAAAGTGTACATTTTTCACACGGGACTTCATGGTTGCCAAAATACAATTCGTAAAGCTTCTGTATGAGTATCGCTAATGTTGATAGCATTATCTTTTAGATTTTACGTTGACAATCCTTCAACTTCATGTCAGATTGTGTTTGTCACTAAGCTTCGCATGTCATGTGCGAACAATGCTTTCTACGCATGCGCACTTGCGCTGAACAGTTTTTGGGAGGAACAAGCGTATTTTTTATTTTTCCCAATGGCCTTATCGATAAAACGTCAAGAAAATTTTAAATGCTATGCTAACACTAGAAATACCACGAGGTATGCTATCATTACCATATCATTCCATCTCATTCCTTGACAAGCCCAGTGTTAAGAGCAAAGTATTGACACTCATCCGTACTGCACTTTCCTGCCCACAAACATTTATGTCAACTGTTACTTTACCAACTACTGCACAGGATTTCCACCAAGTATGGATAACAACAAATTATCAATAACCGATTAAGCAAATAGGTAAGTATCAAAAAGTAAGTATTACACGACAATTACTAACAAAAATCTAGTAATATCAGACAACCAGGTACATAAACATCACATCAATATAAGCACTAACATACACTGTACCATCGTAGTATCATAACCACGTGTTTGTATTTATTCATATTAATTTGTTTGTTTTTTCCTACAAATATCACAACTAATTAACCCAACTCATGAAGGGCTATGTCCATTATGAGCAATCCTCTTCCGTATTGCACTTTCTAATTCAATTTGGCACCACATCGCAGTGTTTGACCCATGATTCTAGCTTGCTTATTAACAAATCGATGCCAATCACTCGGTATATAGCTATTGACGTCTTGCCACGTGATGCCAAAATATGATGGGGTAATGATGATTACGATTTTCTGATTTCCAATTTTTCGTCGGTTATATAAAGACGTTCCCCCTCCTTTTTTCATCCTTCTATGTTGTGTTGCGTGCCCATAAGGAGTCATTTCATTCAGTGCAAGTGCACAAAAGGGCAGAAGACCACTCGACTGAAAGCTAAATATTTGTTAGGCGAGTTGTGATGAATTTGGGAGAAATGCTTGTCATTTCGGAATGAGTGGTTTTTCCCCTTCAATACATACAGCTGCTTGCTTACTTACATCAGTGCCGACAATCGGAGGGGTTTTTCACCGGTTAGCCATATTACTATATACCCAGTGGGCCACTATGGCGATGTTCACCTTCGTGGTTATCAATAACTGCTGTGTTTTCAAGCTGATTCACCAGGGCAAAAAAAGGTGGGCATTTGCCTCGTGGTGCGAGTGAACTCACCAAGAATACTATTTCAGTGCGATGCATGCTCACTTTTAACACTATACCTTTTCAGCTGAGACAGCCAACGCTGAATCTGTACACATATACAGTACTCATCTAGATTGTTGCATAAAGTTGTTTAATTTAAGAAAAAAAAACTGCAGCAGTGCTACTGAAGGGAATATGAACTACATTTTATACGTTTTAATCAAAATATGTACCATAAATTAAATAAAAACAGTCGCAATTAAACATTCATATTACAGTTGTGGTTGCATTTCCGGTCAGTCCTAAGCCTCACTCGGTGTTTTGGGCACACCCTCCTTTCCACAAATCTACTCATTCATTTTCCAGAACTTCTGATTTGCCCCCATTTAAGCAAGAAATGGCACGATATATATATTTTATAAATTAATAGCAGAAATTAGAAAGAATTGTAATCAATTTAGAAAAATAGCACGAATAGTCGCGCTGTTATATCACCGATAAAGTGCCCTTTCCAACCACAGCTGATGATGCAAATCATCTCAAAATGCCCATACTGTAAATGTCACTGACCCTGATTTAGGCAGATAGAAGGGAGCCACAGTCTAAACATTCAAACTGTCGTCAAGTTATTGTAAAAAAAAACATTTGTATTTTATCTCTCAGATAATAGCGCGAGTAACGGAGTGTTAAACACAACTCTCGCTATGCTCTGACGTCATTATACACAGCTATTAAACATATTCGAGATAACCTAGACGTAAAGGTCAATCCTCGGATGACAAGACGAAACCTCGGCTAATCAAAAGCTAAGTTTCGAGTGGTTATTCATTAACTTTTAAATATGAGAAACCATCCAAGCGCAATATGCTCGCACGTAGGCCACTATTAAGTCATAATGCCGCGAATGGGAGTTTTATTCATAATCAAATAAAATGGCCTCTCAAGATCTTGAAAGGTATACAAAACTGACGCGGAAAGCCTAATGATATTTGTTTTGGAGAATGCATACTTTTGGTTGGTGGCAAGTTCAGTTGAATTTGTGCAAATAAAAACCAAAAACCACTCCTTTTTTGGCTCGTTAATTTCGGGGAAAAAATTCCTCTTTAGTTTGAGTTTCACGTACACGCTTTCCCTCTAAATAATTCTTTTGTAATTTTCTATTTTCGCTTTACTTATATTATTTACATCTTACACAATTTCAATCCTCGGCTTAATCTTTGGACAACAAAGCACTGATCTTTAAGTCAACAGAGACGATTATAAAAGCAGCCAGCAAAATAATAAAAGGAAAAGACCAATAAGGCCTACCTAAAACAAACCAGCGAGACGTGCATTTATAAGAACTATGTGTTTAGTTTTATAAAAACTTGTTTTTTTATATGATATTGCAACGAGAGAAAGAGAGACCTAACCTTACTTTAGTTTAAAAAGCCTGGGAAAAATAAGCAAAAGAATTCTGTAAGCAAACAGACAAGTTGCTGTTTCCTCCTGCAGCGAGTCAACTAAGGGGTTAAAGAAAACAAGACGGACAATAGGACAACAGAATGGCAGCCGTTCGGCCATGTTGTACGAAAAGTCGCGCCTCTCGTGGTCACCTCAAGAGAGGGGTGCTGGGGGTAGAGCAGAAGCACCTCGAAATCACTCATCAAGGAATACATCAGCAACATTGGTGTATATACCCAATTTCATATTACTAATTAACATTTAAAATGACATACAATCAACTCATGCAATTCACTGGAATGTCGAAAATAAATGATTACTAAGCAAAAATGTTAAGATTGAACTCATTTTGGCCAAAGGAAAAAGGGTGGTGCTGATTAAATCGGCTGTACCTGCAATTTCTTAACAAGTATTTAAGAACCGTGTTAGCAAATGTACGTTAACACTCCGTTACTCGCGCCACCTTTTCCGATGATGTAATGATGAAGTCATGACCTGTAATCATTTATATTGTTCCATAAAGTTGCTTAATTTAAAAAAAAAAGCTACAATAGTGATACTGAAGGAAATATGAACTATATTATAAACGTTTTAATCAAAATACTTACCATAAACTAAATACAAACAGTTGCAATTAAACATTAATATTACAGTTGTGGTTGCACCTCCTGTGGGTACTCGGCCACACTCGGTTTTCTGGACACACGCTACTTTCCACAAATCTACCTATTCATCTTCAAAAACTTCTGATTTGCACCCGTTTAAGCAAGAAAAGGTACAATATGCAATGGCAATATATGGAGTAATATACAATATACTGTACATTACATAAATTAAATGCAGAAATAACGAAATAATTGTACGAATTTGGAAAACTTACAAAATAGTCGCGCTGTAACTCACAGATGAAAGGGCCCCATCCAACCACAGCTGATTATGCAATTCATCTCAAAATGCCCGTAAATGCCACTGATCCTGATTTAGGCAGATAGAGGAAACCAAATTCAAAATACTCAAAACTGTCCTCGAGTTATTTAACGGAGTGTTAAACTTTGCTATATTTTTACGATTGATAAAATTAGTAATGTACAATAGATAAAAATGTGACTACATGTACGTCATTTTGTTTTTTAAAAAACTGATTAATGTTTACATTTAAAATTACAAAGTAATTAGAAATTTCCGTTTTTAAATACTAAAATTTGCAGTTTTACATATTTTATAAAAGATGCTTTATCGCGTTGTCGTTTTGCCACGGTTATTAAACTGTCACTCGCTGCGTAAATAAACATGGCCTCGACCATTGGTCAGCACGAGGGGAAGAAGACGCGAGCATAAACCTTACATTCGAGGCATTCTTGGGAAGGAAGTTAGGGAGGGCTATCCAAGTACAGTATATCGAAGCCCATGCAACTCTGGTAATGCATCTAGGGGCAGAAGAAAATGTGGGGTGATAATAAACAGTTTATGACTTGGCCTTAGGGTTGTCTTAACAACCTTCTTGGAGTCATTTCAAGACATTCTTCAGTCATAACGGCCAAGGAGTGGTCATTCTCAAAAGACCAACGCGCAAATTTGGGCTCAGATCTTTCCTCGCCAACATTTCAAGCGAAGATTGTTTTCATTTGAGTGGACAGTGTCCAGATGACCCTAACCACGCGTCGGAATTTTGAGAAAAAAAGAAGAAAAAAATTGCAGCTCTTTTTCTACGAAATTTGATGTTTGGCACTATTTATTTGGACACTCAAAATACCTATAAAAACTATGAACAAATACACCAATGAATAGCGGAACTTCCATAAACAGTACGGTAATTTAAGCCCATAAATGTCCTGTTGCAGTGACACGTGACGGCATGCATTTTTAAACGACCCTTACCCATTGCGTTTGAAAATCTTTGGAATGGACTTCATGCAGATCGAGTTACGTATAGGGCAAAGTCACGTGATCTTTTAATCGAATTAACAACTACATTGTAAAAGAACGTGCCCCTCGGTCAAGTGATATCTACATGCTGACGAAATCTACATAAGGTCCATTAAAATCTACGTGGCTTGGACAACTGGACATTGTGGCCAATGGACCTTATGCAGAGTTACGTACGGGGCAACATCATGTGATCTTTTCATCGAATCAACAACTTAAAGAACGTGCCTCGGCACTGCCTCCGGGTAATGTTAACCAATGGAAGGAATGAAATGTCACGTGATAAATGCATGTTGACGAAATTAGCATAAGGTCCATTTGTGGTCTTCCATAAACGTCCCATAATGAAGTTGTCCAACACGTGTTTGTAAAAATAAGCACGAAAATGTGGAGCCCTCCAGCTCCAGGGAGGATTGTCTGGAAATGCTTCAGAAAACAAAAAATCTTCTCATTTGATTTCCTCGATTTAAAAACGTATCATAAAGATATTATCTCGTTCATGCAATAAAATAAATCATGGAGCACTATTTCGTCCCTCAAAATGGCCGCACCACGCCTATGGTGGACATGGTTTGCTTCTTAGCGGTTGGACCACCCTCTCTACAAGAGACAATTATTATCAAGAAAAATTAATGAGCCGGGTCTGTGCGAGATACCATCGAAAAATAGATGAATAAAAAGGGGAATAACGAGACAGTTGGGTTATTATTTTTTAATCAAATTTAATATGATGAGGATATAAGGCTATATACGGGCCGAAATAGCATATTTTTGATAGAATTGAACGACATACATAACAGGGTTCCCCCAGAAATTTCACATACAACTTCCCTGACTTTTCCAGGATTTTAAACAATTTTTTCCATTTATCAATGACAATGTCAAAATTGACATAATGTACATGTATGCCAACGTTATTAACGATTTTGCAAAGTCGACAAAGGAAAATATTCAATTTACTAAAAGTTGGAAAATGTTGTGCAAATTTGTCCTATAACACTGTACTCTAAAACAACTGAAAACTTTGCAAGTTTGTCTTCGGAAAACAATTTTTTGCAAATATTTCCTCTAAAACAGTTAAAATTTGAAAATTTGTGTTTGGAAAAGTTTAGAAATCTTGCAAATTTGTATTACAAAAAGTTTGAACATTTTGTGCAAAGTTGTTTTTAACAAACGTGGAAAATTTTGCAAGTTTGTACTGGAAAATTTTTAAAAAAATTGACAAATGGGCCCTGAGCAAACCACGTGGAAGCATTAATTTTGGAGTGCAGTGACAACATTAACAAGTTAAATTTCCTTGACTATTCCAGACATTTTCAAATTCCTTGACTTTTCCAGATTTTCATGCTCCCTGACTTTTCCAGGTTTTGGAGGTCCCCTGAATAACGTTATAAGCCCGAGTAATTTTTGGATTGTAACATACAATATTAATGGTTCTATATAGTGATTTCTTAATTTTTAATTTTGGTTAAATTACATGTATGTTAATTAGGTTGTGTTAATTAGGAAAATTTTAAGGGTGGTAAGTCAACAAAAGGTTTAAAAAAAAGAGTTTAAGCCGATTAAAATGCACCCTGTAAAAAAAGCTAACCAATGTAGTACATTACAGGGTGGTCACTCATGGACAACCACTATTACATAACACGAAGTAATAGGCGAGGGAAGCTTACAAAATAGGGGGTAATTCCTCCGAAAAATCTGCTCCAAGGTCAATGGGGTGTTCGAACAGTGATGTTTAAGGGCAACATCCTTAAGATTAGTGGTTATTGGAGGGACTTTTAGCTCGTATATCAGAAATGACACAAACTACAAAAATGGCCGCACAACGAGCGACCAGAAATAGCAAAATAATAACCCAAAATTACCACGAGTCACTCCGCGCATACGCACCCTTACGGCGCTCGGGCTTTTTTTAAACACCGCCATTTTGATTTGTACTATACAGTAATTGAAAAAAAATTGCTGTTTTGGTGAATGGAAGAAAGAAAAGGAAAATAAAAACTTTTTTTCCCGAAGTTCGGAAGAAAGTGAATTCGTTCCCCTTTTTTAAATGCATTTTTAACCAATAGCAAAGCGGCGCCATTTTGAAAACTTCAAAAGACAACTTTTGTGGCAGTTACACGCTTCTAACCATTGTTGGAAAGATGTGTGGGCTCATCTTTACTCTGTATACACACAAGCACGTGCTTGGTTACCCCACCCACAACTTCAATCCTGTTTTTTTCTTCTTTAAAAATAAATCGTAAAAAAGGGTTAGTGACCAGTTTGTAAAATTCTAACACCACTTAATCATTAACTCAGATGTCTGCAGTATTCCATCATGCAATGGAAGAAATAAATTTACCAAAATTTGGGGGAATGGGGGGGGGGAGATGTGGCGGGGGGAGGGAGGAAAATGTTCCTGAAGAAATTTCTTATTCAACTTTCCTGACTTTTCAAGGTTTTATTATCAAAATTGACATTTGCCAACATTATCCACGATTTTATAACACCAACAAAGGACAATAGTTAATATTTTAAAAAATGTACCAACGATAAATTGAAAATTACAAAATTACCATTAAAAATGTTGAAAATTGTACAAATTTGTATTCGGAAAATGTTTAAAGTTTTGAAAATTTGTACTCAAAAAAGGTTCGACATTTTGAAAATTTCTATTCTGAAAAAGGTTTAGAATTTTGCAAATTTGAATTACGAAAAGTTTTAAAATTGAAGTTAACAATTTTTTTAGATACATGCATGTGACAAAAAAAGTTGAAAATTATGCAAATTTGTCCTTTGAAATTGTTGAAAACGTTCGCACATTTGTACTGGGAAAATTTTAAAAAAATTGCAAATGGGCTCTGAGCTAACCACGGTGGAGCATTAATTTTGGATTGTGACGACATTAATACGTTGAATTTCCCTGAATTTTCAAGGTTTTCCAGGTCTGGGGGAACGCTATTTTCATTAATGTTATAATAGTCCAAGAAGCAGAGATTGCATCCGTAAAAAGCTTGAATTCTGTTCATTTTCTAAACCTTTTATATAACTTAATTTTTGAGGTTTTCGACACTGGCAACACATCCCACGACCGCATAAATCAAAACAAAAAAATTCTTATATCGAACAAGAAAACTGCGTGTGACATGCATGTTTATGGCAGTCGAGTAGACTTTTGGATGTTATGGCCCTCGTAAATTGCCACCAGGGGCTAAGGGGGTACCTTTCATCGACAACTTGTATATCCAAAATGTAAATTACCCGCAAATAGCTACGCTGAAATATGATTTACATCGCACGAATTTGAGTGGTAATATTTCGGCCCCCCATTGGCTTATATTAAGTTGTTCACGTTGTTGTTGTTGTTTATAGATTTACAACAACATCGGCAGGTGTGGCCATGAAACGGTTTAATAATTTCAAATTTTTGACCATTTAGGAAAATTCTTGAAAAGCAGAAATAGCCAAACCACCGACGGGGAAAACAATGCACCTTGCGCCATTGCGGTGGTGCCAGAACATAATCGAAACATGCAGGGTTCCCCCAGAAATTTTATTTTCAACTTATCTGACATTTCCAGGTTTTTAAATAAATTTTCTTGACCAATGGCAATGTCAAAACTGACATATGCCAATGTTGTACTTTGGTCAATATTTTTGCATATTTTACTAACGACCATTTTTAAAAATTTTCAAAATTTACAAAGAAAAATGTAAAATAAAAAATGTTACACAATTAGCATGAGCATTTTTTAAAAAGTTGACAAATTTGTAAAACTTTGGAAACTGTTTAAAATAATACAAATCGATAAAACAGTTGAAAATTATGAAAAAATGTGCTGGACAAGGTTGGAAATCTCGGAAGTTTTTATTACGAAAAGTTTGAAAATGTTGAACGTTTTGCCAAATTTGTACTCGGAAATTGATGCCAACTTTACAAATTTGTCATCTGAAATTGGTGGAAATTTTGCAAAGTTGCCCCTGAAACTGTTGAACATTTTGCAAATTTGTACTTGGAATATTTTTTTAAAAAATTGAAAATGGGCCCTGAGCTAACCACGTGGAAACATTAATTTTGGATTGTGACAACATTATTGCGTTGAATGTCCCTGACTTTTTCAAAATAAGTCATTCTTCCCCGTTTCTCCCTTGACTTTTCAAGACATTTTCAAGTTCTCTAACTTTCCCAGGAATTCCAGGGTATCGGGGAACCCTCAAATATGAAATGTTCCCACCTTGTCCTCCGCCCCCATTACTCCTGAAGCTCCCCAAAACCCACTGCCAAAAGGCCAAGGATGGTGCATGCACAAGTATGTTAATGCATGCATGTAGATAGAAGACGATTCACTGAAAACACTTGTTATAACAGCAAACCCCCCAGAATGTTGGTGACATGATATTTTTCATATTGAAAAATTGTGTAATAAATACAAAAGAAAACAAAAAAAACATTCCTCGGGCTTCAAGGGGACTTGGTCAGCATAAAAAAAATTGAAAAGAAGTTAAAATTGATGATGGACATGACTAAACATGGCGTCCCACGCAAATAAATTTTCCGAGCAATTTCCGCAATTATAAAGATGACGGGAGTAGGCACACTATAATAAATCAATTAAATAATCCCATTTACAAGTTTAGTAAAATGCAATCAATTTAAGTTCCTGAAAAATAACAAAAAAATAAAACAAAACCTGTAAGTGATTCATCACATCTAAAATGTACTTCAGAGTGCTCAACTACGTATTTAAGCAGGATCTCGAGTCAAATGTGAGTTGACAATAAAATGTCCGACAGAGGGAAGAAATACTTCCATAGAACTGCTGGCAACTGGGGTGCTCAGACAGGAGTTTTGCGAACCGCATTTTATCAGCCGTGAAATCACATGTGCAATTGATTTACAATATTCTCATTGACGTAAAAGTTTGTAAAACTTAACAGGGTTCCCCAGAAATTTCATATTCAACTTATCTGACTTTTCCAGGTTTTTCAACAAATTTCCTTGACCAATGACAATGCCAAAATTGATATATGCCAATGTTATCCACATTTGTGTAAAACTGACACATGACAATATTCAATATTTTGAAAAAAAATTTCAAATTTGTATTCGAAATATGTTGAAAGTTTTGAAAATTCTTGTAAATTTGTCCTTGGAATCTGTTGAAAATTTCGCAAATTTGTCCTCTGAAACTGTTGATAATTTTGCCAAATATAGTTTTTTTTAAAAAAAAAAGCGACAATCACGTAGAAGCATTAATTTTGGATTGTGAAAACATTAATACGTTCAATTTTCCTGACTTGCAAAATAAGTCCTCGGCCTTTCCTAACTTTTATAGACATTTTCAAGTTCCATATCAATATACTTCAAGTGGTCGGTTGAAGAAATCGTCTCGTTTTCTTGGATTTAATTTTTCAATTTCCCTGATTTTTCCAGACATTCTCAAGTTCCCTTACTTTTCAAGACATTTTAATAAGTTCCCTGACTTTTCCAGGTTGGGGAGAACCTTAAGCTCCGAGCATCACCTGACTCAAAACACGACAAAATTCTCATTGACGCCAAAGTTTCGCATTTTTAATTTCCATAATCTTTTTAATTTTCACAACTTTTAAATGTATCAAGGTGCCACTCAAGTTCTTCTCAGTCCAATGTTCCACCCTTACGAAACAGCGTTCTAATCAAGGTCCCGGCCACCTGATTTTTTTTTTGAGTTTCAAAAAAATACTACATTTGCATATGAATCCTCGCGTTGAAGGATGGATCTGCTCCCTTTCCGAATTTAATTTTCGTCCCACCCACCCTCTAGTGGCCAAGGCGCAACATTTCGGCCTCTCGGGGTATTATCTCCTATAAGTAGTTGCTTGCTCCTTGCGTACGAGCGATAGTTGGTTGGCTGACCACCCATTCCGATGATAAATATCCGAGTAACGACTGCTTGAAATTTAAAAACAGTCCCGAGTGCTAGTAGTCGTACCTCCGAAAGTAATTTGTAAATGTTCACCTACCTGTTTTCTAACATGTTGTACTTCGAGAATGCCGAGCAATATGTTACGGGGTGACAAATACGCACGCACGAACCAGCAAATCATTGAAAATGCAAAACGTGTAACACCGACCACCGGTCACCCCTCACCTCCCCCCTCCTATATTTCTATACTCGTTTTTCATTTATGTATTTTTTTTTTTGGCTTTCTCTTCACTCTCACGCCGGACGGTTATAACGAATTTTGAAACGTACAAATTGCTAAGGTCTCTTTGCAGTCAACTTTTGAAAAATTAACAACCCACCCTGCCAGCTAAGGCGCTGCCCATCGCTTAAATGCTAATACATTAATTTTAAGGTTTGGAAAAAGAAAAGAAACAAAAAAAAAACTTGTTAAAAAATTAAAAATGACTTCTCCGAGCTCCTCCGAGGTAATCCATAAAACGTCTTAAAACATGAACGCGGGCTTAATTTCGGTTCTAATGACCTCTGGTCAGTGGTCACCTACGCAATAACACGCTTTTACGGCTTGTAAAGAATTAAATCTTGACCATGTTGCTCGATAGCCCTAAGTCGTTCAATCAATTTCGTGCAACGACGCAGCTCTTCATTTCTAAGTGTTTTACAGGGTCCCTCCAGAAATTGCTTTTTCGACTTTCCTAACTTTTCCAGGTTTTGAAAGAAATTTCCCTGGCCAAGACAATGTCGTGTTAAACACGATTTTGGAAAATTGACATAGGAAAATATTTAATATTTTGCAAAATTTACTAAAGATAATTTCGGAAACTTTTTAAAATTAACATAGGAAAATTTTTCACAATTAGGATGAGAAAGTCTTGCAACTTTCTTATCGGAAAAATTGCAAAATGTTGAAAATATACACTTTGAAAACGTTGAAAACTTTAGAAATCGATACTCGTAACTCGGAAAACGTTGAAAACTTAGCAAATTTGAACTAGGAAAACGTGGAAAACTTTGCAAATTTGAACTCGGAAAACGAGGAAATTTTTCAAAATTCGCACTCTAAAAACGTGGCAACTTCGGAAACTGTTACAAATTTAGCAAAGTTGTCCTCTGAAATTGTTCAAAATGTTGCAAATTTGGACTGAAAAATTTTGTATTTTGCAAATGTACCCTGAGCTAACCATGTAGAAACATTAATTTTGAATTGTGACAACATACATTTCATGCATAGTTGAATTTCCCTGACTTTTTCAAAATAATTCATTCTTCCTTGACTTTTCCAGACATTTTCAAATTCCCTGACTTTTCCAGACATTTTCAAGTTCCCTGACTTTTCCAGACATTTTCAAGTTCCCTGACTTTTCCAGACGTTTCAAGCTCCATGACTTTTCCAGACATTTACAAGTTCCCTGACTTTTCCAGACAATTTCAAGTTCCATGACTTTTCCAGACATTTTTAAGTTACCTGACTAATCCAGGTTTTCCAGGTCTGGAGAACCTGGTTAAATCAATTTCGTGCAATGTACGTCGCAGTTCTTCGTTTCTAAATGTTTTACCTCGAAAGTCGTCTTAGTCGATAGTTGCGACAAATTATTACAGTATATTATAATCTCCAATTGGCCGAAATTGTTTATTTCTGAAATTATATATGCGTGTAAATTGGCAGAAGCCCAGTTCGCGTGCATACACCACATGCTAAGCTATACTATGTATCCGATTTTAACATTGAGTGTTACATTTATTGAAATATGCTCCACTTATTAGTCATAATGAAAACTGGTTTTTATTTAACGATGAAGTTTGCGAACTAAAGTTAGAATACCGTAAATACGGAATTAGCATGACGATTTTTAAAAAAATTGTACAAATTTGTATTTGGAACATGCAGAAAGTTTTGCCAATTTGTACTTTGTAAGGTTGAAAATTTCATAATTTGTATACTCGGTAAAGATTGAAAATTTTCATAATTTGTACTGGGAAAATATTAAAATGTTTGCAAAGGGGTCCTGAGCTAATCACGTGTAAATTTAACATTCATTTTGGAATAATTTTGAAATAAGCCATCTGTCCCTGATTTTTCCAGACATTTTCAAGTTCCCTGACTTTTGCAGGTTTTCCAGGTCTGGGGGAACCCTGTGCTAAATCTGGGAGTTTGTATAGTTTACCGACTGCGGTTTTTCAAAACTTGAAACAATGCGCATCATAACAGTATATTCTGCGCCCAGACGTTCCAAAAGTGAATTGCGAAACTGCGAATTAAGCCTTTTTCCCTACTCTGATTTATTTCAAAATTTGCTGCAATGCTTGGATCGATAAGTCGTCGCGTCATCGAATATCAAATCGAAATATCGATCTGCTCGCGATATTCCCGGCAACCAAAGCCGATCAAGTTATTTGGGATGCTTTGCGAGGGCCGCCGCTAGAGGCCGCTAGCAGATCCATTGGCGTAGGCGCCAGTGGCCACCGCAATCGAATAAACAGACCCACCTTCTGAGACATCACTGGAATGAAACTGAGCGTCGTTATTTAGATATACTGTATACATGTATAATATACTGTAGTCAGTATAGCGTAACGACGAGAGTGCCAGGGGGTGGGGGTAAGAAAAAATGCATTTTCGATGTAAATTTCCCAAATTTTTGCGACAATCCATTGTCACTCATCTGCTAATTTTTTTTCCAAACATGTGCAAATTATATTTCAAAAATTATGATTTTTGGGATTTTATTTTAAAATCAGCTTTTTTTTTTTTAAATTTGCAATTTTTTCTCTAAAATGTGAGAATTTTAATTAAAAATGTTCGATTTTCTTTCTAAAATGTGCGAATTTATTTTCAAACATTATCAAATTCCAAAACAACTGCGAAATTTTCGAAATGAAGATATTTGCTATTTTTTTTCAAATTCTGAGAACGGTTATCAAACTGGAAAAATGTCAGCGGTTTCAGCGCATAACCGCTGAAAAATTCAATAAACCATCGAAGCAACAAATTTTCCACAATCTTTAATTCTGAGTCCATGCTCATATCTGAGCATCATGTAGCAAATTATTGACGCAGCGTGTTAAATCCACTGACTTTCTAATTCGGCCGCCATTTTAATGGCCTAAAAATAGCTAAGTAGTTGACAAGTCCTTCCTTAATCTGCAGGGACTTTCGAAAATGGCCAAAACAAAGCCTTTGCCATTTTGCTTTCAGATTAGTACTTTAATACTCCGCGAGCAGAGCCTATTTTTAAAGTAATAATGAAGGCTTTTCTTTTATGGATATTTTGCGATGATAAAACATTTCTGTGGCTTGTTTCTATGGCGACCAGTTGGCTGGCCAGACGCAGCATCCAATGAGGAGCCACGATGCTTTTGGTGGTTATATCTACGCTCTATGATTTAGCCGAAACACTTTAACGCTATCATCATAAAATAAATGCATATCCCCTGGCTTACATTAAGGGGGCAATTCAGCATTCCATATTCAACTTTCCGATTCGGATAAAAATATTTAGGCCTATGGACAAACATTACATCAGGGCATAACGGGCCAGAAATTTCAGGGAAGACTATGAAATAACGGACATGGAAGCGTTGATCAACATACTGTAAATGCAGTATAGAATAAGATTCAGGATTAAAGCATTGGTCACCATTGCAGATCAAATAACATACGAGGTGTGTTCGTTACTTTCCGCAATCATTTAAAAAACAGCTTCATAGATTTTAACGAAATTTGGTACAGAAATACGTGTAAACGTCATCTATTATTTTAAAAAGTTTAAAACGCTGCTGAGCCATTATCTCCTCGGAGTCAATCTTTGCTTTCAAATTTTAAGAACGTGGCATTTTTAAAACATGTTTGTCTTTTAATGTTGAAATATGTTCAGGAATGATGGAAGAATTCTTCCTACAAATTTCAAGATTGAATTTCATGATAAACGAGCTTTTATAAGTCAAAATACAGGTAAAGATACAATGGACTTTTTCAAAGAAACTAGAATTAAAGTTTAGGACTTAAGTTTAATCTAAACGTCTGTTTACAATCATTAGTCATGAAACATCGTCAAAACATGTTTTTGATAACATGTTCACCAAATGTGAAAAAGTGCAGTAAAAATGACAAAGGACATTATGCATTTCTAAATCGTATAGAATTAATATGCGTTATCTATTGATTCTATAACATTAACGAGCCTAAATTAAAGGAACAGCAAACAAGCGTCTCGCCGCAGCCTACAGATGGCGCTCACCTCTACAGCAGCGCCTCAAGCGTTCAATACGCTGCCTATTGAATGCAGCCGACAAAATTCGATGCAAATCATCCCGTGGCCCACTATTATTAAATGGAGGTCCTTATTAAGACCTATCTCCCATGTAAATGTTTTAAATCGGCATACAGCTGGGAATACGATAATACGCGTAAAAAAGTGCACTTCAAATTGGCCTCGAAATTGGTGCATTATGAAAAATGTGCATTATTCAGTTCCCTTTTGGCAGGGAAAAAAAACTAAAAAAAAATTAGATTAAATAAAAAAAAACCTTCCTTAAACCGCGCAAATTTTATTCGCGTATAGGCCTTGAGGGACAATACGGTTGAGTGTTAGCATTTTCGCACGCAAACAGCCTTTCATTTCCACTTAAATATTCATATAAAAAAAATGTAAAGGTTTGATGAGGGAAAACTTTCGCACCGTTCGCAACACGTGCACAAAATTCAAAACTTTTTTGGCATATAAATAAGTTATGAAATGGTTAAATGTTCCCCATTCGTGAATAATTTCAAAAGGGCGCCATGATGGGTTTTTTTTCGAGGTTGGGGGAATTGTTTCTTTTGTAGCGAGACAGCTCGTCCACATCGGGATTTTTGCATTTCAAGATGGTCGTCTTAAAAGGGATGTGGTTAGCATCCTTTGAACTTGGTGAATAAGACTGTCACTTGAACATTCAAAAACGGACAAAAGTTTGTCCCGAAATGTGCTAAACGACATTTGCATATGAGAGAGGGGCATCTACTATTACATCTTTCTCCACACATAAAGTGTTTAAAATCCTGATTATGCCGCGCACGTTTTCGGATTGGGCCTTGAAAAGGCTACCTTTTTCCAGAAACGGCTCTTACAGAGCACATTCACAGATGTGGGCAATGGGAACCTCTGTCCACAAAGTTTCAATGGCTGATCAATTGCTCGATGACGTCACTTAGTGACGCTACCCCTTTTTTCTTACATCGGCGCTAACTTGACGGTGCTTAAAAAGAGCAAATCGATAACAGCTTCGAGCGTTGCGTTTTTCAGCAAGAATTCCACGCAAAAATGCAACAAGTTTTATTTCGGGTGTTAGGCCAAATAAAAGAGCTCCGCATTATTTACCACTGCTCTTCCATTGGAAATTGATTTCTTGATTAACGTCCTGGCCCGCCCGATGGTCGACAACCACTCCCAACAGGAGACAATACATTTTTAAAAAAACGCGCCCGTCCCGCCCAAAAACAGTCCCG
This sequence comes from Ommatoiulus sabulosus, assembly GCA_034697705.1. Classification (NCBI taxonomy): domain Eukaryota; kingdom Metazoa; phylum Arthropoda; class Diplopoda; order Julida; family Julidae; genus Ommatoiulus; species Ommatoiulus sabulosus. The sequence continues at coordinate 12,088 of JAQGAO010000079.1, read as the reverse complement.
TGCAGGTGCGCATGCGTAGAAAGCATTTTTCGCACATGGCATGCGCGTATATATACTAGAATGAGAAAAACAAACTCAAGAAGTTGAAGGATTATCAACGTTTAATCTAAAAGATAATGCTATCAACATTAGGGATGCTCGAACATGCAGAAGCTTCACGAATCGTATTTTGGAAACTATGAAGTCACGTGTGAAAATTCTATACACTCTCATTGGTTTAAACAGATCACTCGAGGTTATCAATGAATACATTGTGCATTCGTTTTACACGAGTGATTTTACAAAGCGTTATGCTTCTGTCTGAGTACCCCCTATTTTCACGTTCCTTGATGTTGTATACAGCTGATTCGCGCGGTTTTAAAGACGTGCAGGGATCCCCAAAAAAAGATCTTAAAAATAGACGGTTTCTAAATTGGAATGGTATTAAAAACGTAACATGCAATTTGCACTCCCCTTTATAATTTTATGTTTGAGTTTCCACAACTACCATTTTCCAGCCCATGCATGCATTTGGGGAAATTCTCCTTTCCATAAAGGAACCAAAAAACCTAACATATGCAGATACATGTACGAGCGTATACAGTATAAGTAACCGAGTTCGTTAAACAATAAATAAGTAATTTTAGTTCGTAACTCGGAACAAAACGTTCGTGAAAACATTGTTTTCGTAAATTCCGCCAGCCCCTTAAAATTAAAAACCTTGGTTTAACGATATTTTTAAAATAAAATAATGTCCCATTCGCCCAACTATTTACTGAGTTATGTTTAGGACATGGCCTAAAATTCTATCAATTATAATTGCATTAAGATGAGCACATGGGCATTGATGTAAAATTGCGTAATCTCAAAAATTGTCAAGTTAAGTTACAGTGGAGGCAACTGAAAAATATCACCAGGTCATGAATAAATCATAAAAAAATTTATGATGGCATGTACGTGTGCCAAAAAAAAAGATTTAATGAGCAACTAACAAATTAGCGATTTAATGAAGAATGACGCAAGCCGCCTTTCTAGACCATGAGGGAAACACGGATCAACTCAAAAATATCAAATTCAAGAGTCCATCAAAGGTAGATAATGTCACGTGCAGGTAGGTACTTAACGCTAGTGGGTAGGGGTGGACGAGGGTCAGACAAAATTCGGTAAATGTTGCATTTTCACAGCAACGAGGCGGCGGCCACCAAATAATAATGAGGCTCGCGTGGAGCCTTATAAATACTGTTAAATTCCAGTTATTTGGGAGGACATTTGGGGGGAGTAAAGACACTTTAAAGTTATAAAATTCATAAAACAAGACCCCTAAATTAGCCGCGCGGACAGACGGCACCAAGCCCTACTTTTATCACATCAACAGCCTACAACCAGCTAGAAAACGGGAAAAAATGTCCAAAAATCATTACTGTCCTCTTAATTTCAAGGACGCGCATGGTCCTGACGCCGTTCGGACAGTCCGGCCATAAAATGGCCCGAATCTCGTGCAATATAAGCCCGTAAAAATAATAACAGCTTCAAGTTTTAATGTTCCTTTAAAGTTTCCTAAAAAACAAGCTTAGCGTCTACAGTGACCTTATCGGAACATGTTTCATGGCACGGTCAAGCAGAATGGTCAGTTGGTCAGTTTTAAATAAAAAAAAAACAAGCCTTTGAATAAAGAAAGCAATGCACTATACAGTGACCTTTTCGGAACATGCTTAATTTTAGCATTTGACTGATCAAGCAGAATGGTCAGTTGGTCATTTTGAAAAGTTGATTTCAATACCCCTTCCAAGGGGTTGCCATTGCCAAGAAGTACCTAATGCACGTTTGTTTGGTTATCTATGGGGGTTTTTTTCATTCATTGTATGCCATGATGTTACGTGTTTCAAAAAGTGTATTATAGCACTTATCACGAGTATAGTTCTATGTTACGCTAGTCTGTTCACGACTAGACTTATAGGGGTTACAGGGTTGAAGTGACCGGAATATTAAATTGGATAATTTCTCCTTTAAAACGAGTTCTACTCCACGAAAAAGTGGATTTAATTCAATTGTACGAAATAGTATATGCAGTACTGTAGCCTACATGTGAAGAGACTTCAGCTCAACATGTATCGAGCCATAATATTTAAAAATGTTTCCTTTATCATTCTATACAATTCTATAGAAAGTACTGTATCAAACTCTGGTTTTATTTTTCAAAGTTTCAGGTTTCGTTTCTGTCATAAAAAATACACTTGAATTATACAAAACGGCCATGTACTTGCTAAGAAATTACATGTATACAGTACATGCATATCAGGGTTCCCCCAGAAGCTTCATATTCTACTCCCTGACTTTTACATGTTTTTAAACAAATTCCCCTGATCAATAACACTGTGAATATTGAAATATGCCAACGTTATAACCACGATTTTTCAAAATCGACACAGGACAATTAATATTCAATTTTTTTTCAAAAATTAACATATACTGTATAGAAGGAAAATGTTGAACGTTTGGCAAACTCGTATTCGGAAAATGTAAGTTTTCCAAATTTTCACTTTTAAAAGGATGAAAATTTTGAAAAACATGTGTGCTCTGAAAACGTTAAAAATTTTGCAAATTTTTTCTTGGAATCTGTTACAAATATGGCAAATTTCTCCTCTGAAACTGTAGAAAATGTTACAAATCTGTACTCAAAAACAGTTGAACCTTTTGGAAATTGGTGCTGGGAAAGGTTGGAAATCTTGCAAATTTAATAGTCCTCTAAAAATGTTGAGAATTTTGCAAATTTGTACCGGGAAAGTTTTAAAAAAAATTCAAATGGGCTCTTAGCAATAACCATGCAAGCAGAAACATTAATTTTGCATTGTGACAACATTAATACATTAATTTCCTTGACTTTTTCGAAATAAGTCATTCTTCCCTGACTTTCCAGACATTTTCCACTCCTCTAACTGTTCCGGGTTTTCATGTATAGGCCTACATTATATTTCCAATTTAAAAATTCACAGCTAGATTTTCAATCGGATTGATTTAGCACGCCCCTAGCGGTATGCTCGATTAACGGTCTTATTTCACAGTCCCACAAATCTCTACATGCAGAACGCATAAAAATGTTTTGTATAAGTATATATGCGTATACCATGCAGGAAACATTAAAACCATTCCTAATTCACGGATTTTAAAACAGAAGTTTTACACTTGAGCGTTTCCATAAAGGCCTTATAAAACGTATAATTTGATTACAGACACGTATAGCGAACTCGGATAGGCCACCCCACAAAAAAAAGCTCTCGAAACGGTCGCACGTTTTAGTTTTTAATGCATTTCAATGGAACCTAATAAAGCTGCTATTTTCTTATTCATCGTTTTAAACCTGATATTTGTTTCTTGCATGAAATTTGTCCAAATAAAAAGCGTTCACCAGATAAGTGAATAACATGCTTCACGTCATGCATCTATAAATAAGAGGCAGACGAAATGTGTGAGGGCGCATACACGAGTTTTTCTGGAGTGTTTTTATGTCACTTGTTGCGATATAGGCTCTAATAATCAATGGCTGGAGATTCATTCGACGGAATTTCTTAAACCTAAAATGAAATTCATGGAAACAGACAAGATATGGGCAGATTAAAGAAAGGCTAAAGCCTTCCAATATAGAGGTATTAGTCAGATTGGGTGCGAGCACAAAGAATGCTTACTTTCGACGTGCTTCTTTCCGCTTCTTGTTTCCAGCTTTGGGGCGCACAATGAACGCTGATATCAGCGTCATGGTCAGTGTGCTCGGTGAAACATTCCGTGTAAAATCTTGCACATGCGCATTAGCATCTCATGATGAGCGCGGGACACGTTTTAACGGTACATAGCGGCATGGCTACAATTTTTACCAATAGTGATCTGTGTGCCACTCTGTGACTTAAAAATCTGCTTTCGGATTTCCAAAAAAGAATGCAAAAAACATTCTTGAAAGCTTATAAGCGCTTCTTGTATACTCAGCCCTGCTCGACTGCTCTATGATTTAATCGGACATTTTTCGAAGAATTCTTTGGACGTTTTGCGAAGATTTAAACGGACGCTTTTCGAAGATTGATTCGGTCATTTTTAGAAGATTTAATCGTACATTATTCGAAAATTTAATCGGACATTTTTCGAAGATTTATTCGACACATTTTCAGAACATTTAATCGGACAACTAAAACTCCATAACTATACTCCCTTTAACCGGGGAAAAACGTCAATTTTTTTTAATATACAGTATCTTCACGTAATGAAAATGTTTTTTTTTTAAATACGTTATATTTTAAAATATGTTTTTCTCTTCTGAAATTCATTTTAAAATTTACCTTTTTTAGACAGGGGTTTCGAGGTCGTGAAAACGAAGTCTCTTCTCCCCCTCATATATCTTAAATTAATCTTCCCAAGCCAAATTAATCAATGCGTGTTTTCGGAGTCTGGAAATTGATGATAAAAAAAGATGGTAATCTTAATGAAACGTCAGGCAAATAATAGCAAAAAAACGAAAACAACAAAAAACACGAGATAAATCTAAATGAAATCGTGGAGTAATTACGCTTCAGGAAAAACGCGGATGAAATACGGATTGAATTCTTCCGAAGACAATGCCTGGAAAAAAATATGCAAAATGAAACCGGAAGTAGGTTTTCTTTCTCAAAGATTCATTAGGCGTAATTTCCGAAATATATACGAGAAAAAGATTTGCGCGGATAGTCTCGACAAATTATGGATATCGATGTGGTTTTTTGGGTTTCGTTTGCCGTTATACGGAATCCGCGCATCGCCTAATTTCCGTTTCGTTATTATTTTAGTAAATTATAATGAAGAAAATAACATCGGAAAAAGATGAAACTAAAAACGAAGACGGTTTTTTTTACTTTTTTTAATTAAATAAGTCCGGGCGAGTAGAACGGATAAGGTTTTTCGCAAGTTTTCGGATAAAAATAATGCCAATTAGTTTCTAAGAAATAATACAATTTGTTAAGATATAAGTGAAATTTTCTCAAGACCCTCACATACGAGGCAAATTATAACCCGAAACTTCTTTCCAGATATATTATTGATTGATATTTCCCCGTGTTTTGGTAAAAATTTCCCTTGCAGAGAAATTTCCAGTATAGAAAACGATTCTATTCTGAGCAAATTATTTACGGTAAGAAACTGACGTCGTAGGTTTTTTTCTAAGAAATAATGGCAATTTTCTATAAAACAATGAAAATTTCTAAAGAAATAATGGCAATTTTCTAAAGGCGGTCATATCACGAGAAATGTTATGTCTGGCGCATATATCAAGCGCATATGTCTGAGCATTTTACTGACCATGGCATTTAAAAAAGGAAATTTCAAACTGAAAGTAATTATAGACTTCATTTATATTTCATTTCATTTCTCGTAATTCACATTCTAAAAAACAGAACTTTTTGAACATGCCTTATGGCCAGCTTTAGAAATAATGGCAATTTTCTAAGAAATGATGGCAATTTTCTAAGAAATCATGGCAATTTTCTAAAAAGTAATGACAATTTTTTAAACAATTAGAAAAATGTCTAAGATAAAATTGAAAATTTGAAGAAATAATGGCAATTACCATGAATTAATGGAAATTTTTAAGAAATATGGAAAATTTCCAAAGAAATAATGTAAATCTCTAACGAAATCATGAAAAAGTCTAAATAAATAATGGACATTTCTAAAAATAATGATAATTTTTAAGAAATTATGGACATTTTCTTATTCATCAGTGGAGTTTCGTTATGAAGAGCTCGCTTCATGCGAATTTCTGATAGTACCAACAGTAGTCAACTCATTTCTAGTCCTCGTCCTAAGGTATATGAACGAATAATGTTAATTTCTTCGTTTAAGACGAACTTCGATTTCGGATATTACGAATTTTCGACTAAAGCGAATGCATTAATTGTCGAGTTTCAGAGCATTCACGCCACATTACTTTAAAACGAACTTTAGACAATATGAAAAATAAAAGGTACGTTAAAGGGGAATTTCCATCGATAAAAGTTGCAGCACCTTGTTCATTCTTAGACGTGACCAGACTTCAACGAAATTTTAGTTCTTAATCGTCCTGTCACGTTTTGTCCGACTTCCGATGACGCCAAGTACGGTTTAAACGAACGATTGTTGACGTCCCTCGAGGTACGTCTTAACGAAATTCGATTTTAATCATGACGTGAAAGGAGGTTTAACTAACCTGAAGTATTTCCCGCAATATTAACACGAGAGGAGATAGGTATTTCTTCCCCGAATTTCGAGCCTATTTTTAGCCCCCTCCACCTTTTTTTTTTTTTAAAAAAAAAATCCCGCAGCTGGTGTCGGCGCACTCTCGCACCTCGCCCACCCCGAAATAGATGGCGCTGCTAAGAAGGCACGTGTCTACGGGATGAACGGCGCCACACGTGTTGCTTATTAAATCAAGGTGCTGTTGATTTAAAGCCTGACAGCTCCCCCGACTGGTGGGTCTCGTCACTCTTCTAGAATTCCCTTCACGGGGGTCCCACTGCTAGGATCTAACGAGACACCCAACGAATGTCGCCGAAATGGAGACTTAAAAACGTTAAAGCAGCCCACCAGGGGGCGTCGGTGGATTTTGGAGGATCAGGGAGATAGAAAAATAAGGGGATTTTTCGAATTGTCAATGCTAAGTTTTAGGAAAATGGTCATTACTTAAAGTGGTTACTGCGGAATTTCGTTAAGACGAACTTAAAGGGACGGCAAAATTAGTTTATATTATCGCAAGTACTAAGGTCGTAACGTGACTTCAACGCTAAGAATTAAAATTTCTTCGAAGTTTGGATGAAATTCAGTACCCACCGTTATAACTTACATTTTTTTGTTTTGTTAATATCGTCTAATGTTCGTTTTAACGTAACGTGGCGTGAACGTTCATGAACTCGAAAATGCATTCGTTTTAGCCGAAAATTCGTATTATATTATAATTCCGAATTCGTCTTAAACTGAAGAAATTAACACGATTCCCAATCCGTACCCTAGGACGGGGGCTGGAAATGAATTCGTCCTATCGGAAATCCGTATCAAGCGAGGTCTTCTTAATGAAACTGCATTGAAAATGAAAATTTCCAGTATTTCTTAGAAATTGTTAGTATTTTTTTAAATTTCCAGTATTTCTTAGAAATGTTTGTTATTTTTCAGAAATTTCAGCTATTTCTAAGAAAATTGTTATCATTTCGAGGAAAATGACGTGTATTCATGGGATATTTGCGATTTGAAATGTTATATTTATTGAGGTTTTCCATCATTTTTGATTAATTCTCCCGAAACAATGCATTTGTGCATAGTAAGGGTGCTCGAGGGGATTGCCTAACTTCATCCATTTTAAATTTGCGCATTTATTTAAGAGTTGAACAAAAGTTTGAAATTGATTATTTTTCTTCGACAACGTGGCGTACATGTATATTTCGTAGATGGAAAATCGTACGTCGTTGTTCGGTAGATGAATAAGCCGCTAATTAAGCGAGTTGTTCCTCTGGTGGGAGGATGTCCAGCCATCCCCCTGTCAACGCGGGGATAAATCATCGGAGCAGAGTGACCTCCAGAGACGAGGCTTAATTCCTCCGGCTTTTCGAGATTTTCGAGGCGTTTTAAGCCGATAGAGCGTCGCTCGATGTCCCCTAGGAATTCAACTCGTAAATCAGCCCTCGACTGACCGGTGGTCAAGTGGACCATTTCGAAGCGCCTGAAAATGCGTAGTTTTTGGGTTGACCGCCGGATGACAGCCTCCGATAAATCTACCAAGGAAAAACTCGATCGGTCATTCTTATTTTTTATTGTTGGTCTCTTAAATGACTTGGGTCGATTATCTCGCGTCTAAAAAAAATTCCATTTCGCAAATACGTTCGGATCGGAACATTTAGTTTCGGAAGTGGGTACCTCATCAGTTAAAATCGAAGTGTCTCAAAAAGTGTACCTCAGGCTTCCTCGAATAATCTGAAAGCTAAACGAGACCTATAGAAAAAAATAAACTGATTCGAAAAGAGGAAAGTCCAAAGAGTCGGCCAAAATGACATTCGATAGTTTGCGAAACTTTGTGAATTGACCCTTTCACTAATCAGATCCCCCTCGAAAACCGTACGACAGCCTTTATTCTGGATTTTTATCAACTTTATCTCCGATTAAATTTAACGATTAGTAAAAATGCAGTGGATTAAATTTCACTCAATCACTCCAGAATGGAATGAAATTAATCTTCGTAATTAACGTTCATCTCATACATCCATATCTGGAAGATATATTGCTGATAATGCATTGCTTCGTCAATCGTCTGCATTCCCCAGCGTTCGGTGGCGCTTTCTCTCTTTCGTAACAATAACTCAGGAATCTGGTTTCGTTTCTTCTTCTTTTAGCGTTAATCCAATACGTGAAAATAACACAAAAGATTCGATCTGGGTTATAGAAAAAAATGTATTATTAGGAAATATTTCCGATAAACAAATCTCGGCCGCCAGCGAAGATGAATTCCTAAGCTGCTTAGCGTGACTTTAGACCACGTTGAGAAGGATCGAGGGGGAACAAAAGAAACCAAAATCTATAAGCTACCAGAAAATCTAAAAATGAGGTTTTTTTAGGTCGGAATAAAATTCTTGCAATGGTAAAAAATGGGGGGAAAGATGCTGATGTTTTAGAAGAAAATATATTTTGCAAATATTTGGTATTAAACTAGAGGAAGATAATTTATTTTTTGGCGGTAGGGGTGGATGGAGGGAGCTTTAGGCATGTTTTTTTTTTAATCTACCAGTGGACTGTTTCCTACGTGAATGATATTCGATTTTAAATGTTGAAAATGTATTATACATGTATGTGGTGTTATTCGATCGAGGTTTTTCGAGATGAAACGATGTTTTTAATTCGTTTCGAAACCATGTTTTTGTATGTTTCGAAACCGTGAACTTCGATTCGTTTAGAAACTGGGCTTTTAAAACTATTTGAAATGTTCTGAAACGATGTTTTTCGAATCGTTTTGAAAAAAATGAAAATTTTTTTTTTTTAATTTTTTGTTTTAAAATTAATCGAAGAAACATAGTTTAAAAACGTTTCAAAAGGAATAGAAAAACATTTTATCAAAACAAATGGAAAAACATAAGTTTTAAAACGTATCGAAAAACATTGTATCAAAACGAATAGAAAAACATTGTAACAAAACGAATGGAAAAACATGGTTTCGAAACGAATCGTTTTGAAACCGTGTTTATGAAACGTTTCGAAAGCATGTTTATGAAACGTTTAGAAAGCATGTTTTTAATTCGTTTTGAAATCGTGTTTTTGAATTTTTGTTTGAATCGTTGTTGGAATGCATTGATTTGAATCAATTTTTGAATAAATCACGTCGTCGTACAAGCGAATTTTCTACCAATATATTTTTTTTTAAAAATTGTATATGTATTTTTTTCTAAAATTACTTCCCTTATGATAAAATTGTATCTTATTTGGAAATACATGTATTTGCGTATAATTTTGATAAATATTACGCATTTTTCAGCAAAGGTTATATAAGAAGTCCCCCTCCAGTCCAAAAAAACTGCCCGTTGTATAAACATGTACATGTAATTTTGGGGAAAATTTGGTGTCAGTGAATAAGTTTTATGACACGCAACCCGAATGACCTCTTATTGACCTGAAATGTTTTTCGCGTGACTTGTGTCGGTGGGAAATTGTAAGTACGGGCGAGTAACCCTCGCCATTTTGTGAATAATTGAAGTTGAGAGATGAACCCCCGTCAACCCGAAGGGCTTGTTTTGCGGGCCACCATAAATTGCTAGTAAATAAGACAGACGTTGTTACCTCGAAAACGTTTTATATTAATGATCTCAATCCAAGCAGGAATAATATCGATATCGAACTGTCTCGGTCGGGTTTACGAACCTAAGACGTTTTGCAGTAAGAAAGATGTCTGTCTGTCTGCCTTTTATCTCCAGAGAGGACTCTGCATGCAAAATGCAACAGTCCATTTATTCGAAGAGTTTTCTCACTAGACTGAGAACGCAGTTACTATTTACATAAAATATGTTTTTTTTATAAATAGACAGATATTTACGATAGATATTCAGTAAAAGATAAATGTTCGTAAAAAAACAACGACGTAACTATTTAAAACGATTTTTTTGTGCAAAATAGCGACACATTTCCAGAAAACGATATTTTGTTTTGCAAAATAGCGACATAGTTCCAGAAAACGGATGGATTATTTTTAAGAAATAACAAAGTATTTCTGAAAGGCATTAAACCTCCCACTCGCTCAAAGAAAATGAATAATGATTTGTTTCCTGACAAAATGCAATTGTTTTTAAAAAATAATGACAAAATATTTTTACGAAATTACAACGTATATTTTCAGAAAGCATTTTTGTTTTCAAAAAACGACTTGTCCACTGAAAAGGACAATTGACAGAAGGACAAAATAACGTTCTCCCAGGAAGACATTGGGTTTTTTTGGGTTTTTTGAAAAATAACGACTTTTCTGAAAACGAGACTTGTTTTTACACAATAAACGACACCTGAAAACAACAATTTGTTTTACAAAATAACAATATTTCCTAAAGGCATTTTTTTTCTTCAAAATAACGACTTATTTCCAGAAAAACGTGGTTTTTTTCCAAAAAAAAACATTTCCAGAACGTATTTCCGGAATACATTTTGTTCCCAAAATAACGACTTGTTTCCTGAAAAAGACAATTGTTTTTACGCAATAACGACAAGTTATCTATAAAAACTATACACTGTTTTGAGAAAAACGTTTCTTGTCTTCTTGAAAAAGAAAAATAATGAAATAAAACATATTTTTTGAATAACTTCAGAAGGTTTTTTTCCCGAAAATCGACAAGATATATTTAAAATATACAATATTTCTAAATAACGGCATTATTTCAATAAAATTTGTTAATAAAAACTACAAAAACTACAAAATACAATAATGCAATATAATACAAAATACAAAATTTCTAAATAACAGCAATATTTCAATAAAATTTGTTAATAAAAACTACAAAAACCACAAAATGCAATACAATCAAAAATAAAAAAATTCTAAATAACGGCATTATTTCAATAGAACGTTAATAAAAACTACAAAACACAATAATGCAATGCAATACAGTACAAAATATAAAATATTTCTAAATAACGGCAATATTTCAATGAAATTTGTTAATAAAAACTAAATGCAATACAATACAAATAAGGGCATTATTTCAATACAATTTAATAAAAACTACGAAAACTACAAAATACAATAATGCAATACAATAAAAATTAAAAAATTTCTAAATAACGTCAATATTTCAATAAAATTTGTTAATAAAAACTACAAAAACTACAAAATACAATAATGCAATACAATACAAATCGTAACCATGTTTTTTTTCCATTTTTATTTATTTTTTCTGTCTAAATTCGCTCAGACTACAAAAAATGTACAAGTTTTTCGGCTACGTCTCAGAAATTTAAAAAGTTCAAAAGACTCGATTTAGATTTCCCCCATCGACCGCGATGCATTTCGACTTTCCATTCTTAAATATTTATACCCCAGTTTCATAAATATGGATGGGGGTGCAACAGAGGCCACACGCACTTGGAGTTGCCCATCTTCGTTCCGTCGAAGAAAGTCTTCTTTCTGTACATGGAAGTGAAAAAGAATTTGAAAGTAACGAAAAAAGGCGATAACGACGCTTTCGTCCCACTTCAGAAATTGCCAATTTTACAAAAACGCCTATCGATGTACGCAAGGGGTGTCACGCGTTACCCTCCCGCGTGATCGAGCGTTTTCTAAATAGCCTAATGGCGTATCTGGATCGAAAGGGGGAGGAGGAGATTTATGCATTTTTAAATTGGGCGCTTAAAGAGTCGTTACAAGGTTTTGGGGCCCGTTAAAACGCACTTCATCATCAGACTCCTCGTAAAACGTAAAACGCGCTCGAGATTGAACCACCTGTAGCCCCAAGGGTGTTTATTTTATGGTGCATTCGGATCGTCAACACTCAAGTAGTGCAGTGTCTAGCCAGTGCTAGCCCGTGTGACCACTACGTGTCCATTTTTCAACGCGTGCACCCTCACTGACGTCATCTTTGCATTAGACCACTCGAACAGG
>JAQGAO010000078.1:0-52735 GCA_034697705.1 Ommatoiulus sabulosus | reverse complement strand
AAAATTACACAAGTCATAACTTTTTTAATGACGTCGGCACCCCTAGGTTCCTATACTAAACATGTTCAGTTTACTATCCTCTACAACCCCTACAATTTTTGACAATTACTTTTGAATCACCCTGTATATACTTCAGGTCACTTTATGCCATTCTATTAACTAGCTTTATTTTGGCTTCATATAACGTATTATCAAGCTAAGACTCACATTCCTTTATAAGTTTATTTTGACTGAACACTTCCTGTTGAGAAATACAACTATAATCTTTGCACGATCATTGCATGCTTTTCTTCCATTTTAATAACTTAGAAAACGGGAAATATCATCCCGAATTTACAGCTAGTATATGGACGTTTTTGTGATACGTGTACATTACTTAATTCGGATATATGTATGAAACAATAGTTGAGTAACACGCAATGACGTCACTACCGCAGGATGTTGGTTCATGTATTTTCAAACAGGTGTAATGACATCATCCTGTTTTGCGAATTTCGCGTTTATCAGTTGCTCGACCCACGCAGTTTTGTGCTATTAAATTCAAGACGTGTTTGATAGCGTGATACATGAAACGGGGCACAAAATGGCGGCTGTGACTATCGCCAGATGAGCATCAAATTTGCATTATGTAATGCATGGGTGTGGCAGGATTCAAGCGAATATCACAGACTGGCAGAACATTAACAAAGGATTGTTAGGATTGTTTATTGATTTCTGAGATGAATTATAAGGGCCGGAAATACTATAATCGGACTATTGTTTCCCAGTTTAGACTTTGGTATAAACATTGGATTTTCGTGAAATGGATGATAGGATGATGCAATGATCAAATAAAATGAAGAAACGCAAAATTTAAGTATAAGTGACGAAATAATGTTGAATGCTGTTCGTTAAAAAATAATACTAGAAACATTTTACAATCATAATTTAATTTTTATTGGAGTGAAATGTTCAATTATATCGAGCAAGAAATTTGAAGATCGACTTTGATGAGCGCCGAGCATATATGTACATGTAAGCCTGATGAAATTCAATCATTAATGGGCTATATTCGTATTCGCAAAACCCACCATTATGTATAAAACGAGGGATTTTGAATGCAAACAGTACGTGCTTTATATGAATGAAGGATTGCAGTATTAGCCGAGTATCCACGGATCTGAAATCCCTTCATGGATCAGGGATCTCAGCCGAAGCCCCTCTTCTCAAATTTTCTTGCTAGTTTTGTTCGTCATTTACACTGATAAACAAGGCTTTTCTCGTGTGCTTTTTTCTCTTTTAACTTCGCTAATTGCCTTTTCTGTTGTCTCGCAACTTTCTCTCGCATTGTATAATCTGCGCCGTTCACTGTCCATGAAGTAATTTCCATTGTTGAGCCTGGTCTTATGTTGATGGGAATATCCAGCTGAGCAAATTACTCCATCTGGGAAATAAAAAAAAAAATCCATGACAGATGGAGTTGTACATGACAGTCCCTGTAGTTTTACAACACTGCGTAGCTAAGTCGATGAATGCTCGGCCATTGGTACATGGCAAAAAAATAATAATCGTACAACTATACAAAACTAATGAATAGAAACTGAATATTATATCGGTAGAAAGTCCCACGCATGTAAAGAACGTAATCCTAATTTTGTAACAGTAATTTAGTCGGTTTAAAGTAATTTTCGTGTAGCCTACTAATTATTTTTAAATTTTATTAATACATAGCGTACCGCACTTCAAAACCACAGGATGTGATCTGAATAGTTTACTCAACTTGTTTTCACTGAACCATTGTAAATATTGGTTTCTTGGAACTTTGACAATTCGTCGCAAACCAGATCATAGCTATTTATTTTGACAATATTTAATAAGGTTACCTAAACAAGATATAGAGGAGCCTTGTAAAAGTATAGTAAAGGAGATTCCCAGAAAATGCCATTGAAATTTGTCGTTATTTTTCCGACAAAAATATTTTGACAGCGACTTTGATAGGTGACATGTAAATAAAAAACCCTACCCGAGTTATCATTTGCCCAAGATAAGAATTCGTCGAAAAACCTCTCCTCTGCAGGTAATGCCAACTCATGTACATTTACATGTACAGGTATAGGGCTACATTAACATTGGTGTTTAGTGCTAGCAAACAGATATAACCTGTTTTGTTTGGCCAAACATCCATTTGGGTTAGCTGGCACTTGGTGTTTGCGTTCCACTCCACCATTGGTTAGCAGATTATAAAGGGTCAAGGCGTCTGAACTAAAGTCATGTAGAAGATCTTGCCACTCCCGTTTCTTCATTGGACCCCGATGTATATTATCAAAACGTATACATGTGATTACTTTAAAATTATGCACGTTATGTCATGCATATAAAATAGGCACAAAATGGCATTTTTGCCATTTCGTGCAAGGTTTAAGAGTTACAAGACTACTGAGAGACTAAATGAACTTTCTAAATCGGGCATGGTTTAGCTTTGACGAAACATTGTTTTTCAATAGTATTGCATTTTAAAATAACTTAACTTTCTTACGCAGAAAAATTGGAGTTTTGCAATATTCCTTGCGCATTAAACATACTACGACATCTATTTTCATACGCCACAGTGCCGCTAATGAAATTTGTTCCTAAAATCTTGTTTTTTAATTATTTAAAATGCATACCATTTTTCATCTGTGTGCAAAATTTACAATTTTATCATCTATTCTGGAAATTATAAGGCGTTAGCAACAGCCTGGCGAAATTAAACACGAATTAAGCTCTATTGAATGAAATCGTTTCTAGAATGGCATTTACGGTTTCGGCTTTAAAAAAAAACATTGTGTGTAAATAAGGAAAGGATTTTGAAAATGTCTTATGTAGCTCTTATTCGAAGCAAGTTCTGCAGTGATCTTCTTGTTGACAAGTTGAAAAACGAAATACTTAAGAGTAGTCCTACATACGCATCTTGGTACATGTACTGTAAACGACATTAAGCGCCTTCCTGGGGGAATTGATTCGCAAGCTCCGTCAAATATTTACATGCTTCCAAGATCCGGGATATATATCTCGATTGGGCGCGGAAATACGTTAAGGGCAATTAAATACTGACAAATTCCTATCTTTTGTTTGCCTTTATTTATTTGGAGTCAGACTTATTATTTGTTGATATACGCAATTTCCTAATGTCCGGCTTTTTAGGTTGGGCATTGAGGCTGCGCCATCTAGTGCGAGAGAACGAAAAGACGTTGGATCTGAATTACTCGTTTACTTCCCGCTTATATAGCCTGTTATGCTTAGTTGCTGTTAAGCTTAGTTGCTGTTAAGCTCACAGGTCTAATAAATTTGTCCTAGATGCCCAAATACGTGTCGCGCCCTTGTATGTAGTTGACTGAACTGGGAATGTCTCCAGTTTTCCTCGTTGCTGGCCCGTTGTTAATGCAAATTTATGCCTTCGTTCGCGCAGTTTTCTGCTACTGATATTCACTCGATGGGTTTCTGGCATCTAATTGATCTAAAAGCTGTAATGTTTTCGCCATTGTTTGCGGCTTCCATGACAATGCTTTCACCCCGCGGTGTGAACGCTCGAAAACACGCATAAAAACGGCATAAAAATGAGTGCAAATGTACGATTGTAAATTATATGGATGCGCCGTAGCCGCGTGTATGGAAAATGGCGCTGCACAAAAGGATCCAGATACTGTATGTACCCCTATACTGAAATCTCTGCAGACCTTAAAACAGTGCAGGAGCTAATCAATCGTTTTGATTGCTTAACGGGCGATTTATTGCTCCCTTGCAAATTAAAAACGCTGTTCTTCGTTGTAAGCGATCAAATTCGAAACGATGAATGGTGCACATGCCTCGTGAATAACAATAAAGCGGTGAAGGCGTTAAACTGGCAAACTCCTGCTATTTATAATCTTCTGACATTGAAATTTATTTTCTTATGCAGATTTGCCGTTGAGAAGACGGAGGTTTTGTCTGTTTACGAGCGTATTATTACATTTTTGTTGACACGCATCATTCAAAAGTAAAAGATATTGCCCAGTTTCCACGGAATTGTTGCAATTTGTTAAAAGCTGTTTTAATAGTAGTTCCGAAAACAACCCAAAGTTCACTAAAGTCCATGGGAATCCTTGTGACTATAGTTCTTAAACTAGTTAAGCATAATTACTCGAAACTGAATGTGTGAAGGAACTTTGATAATACGCGACATTCCCTCTCGCTGTGCTGACCACTGCCCATCTACAATGTACACTTAATCGAGAAAGCACTGACCGTTTGCCTCCGCTCAGTGGTCAAGCCAAATTCCAAATGATAGCGTGCTGGGATGCCCCGTAATTTCCTCCGACCATTGTCCTTTGGTCAGTTTATTGCGTAGAACCCATCAGGATGTTTATATTTTAGGCAGGAGTGGACTATGGGATGAGTCACACGATGCAACCCCTCTTTGGAGTGGATCTTCTTAAGCTTCGTTATTTAGCCCCCTTCCCCCCAAGTTCAATCAGGATGGGCCCTCTTTTGTCCAAATATGCGGGAATCCTGCATTTGGTTAATAGAGGTTGATTGGAGGGTTCAAAATGACTAAAATTAGCCTTTTGAAGGGATACTTGCCTAACCCACTCAATTAGAAACCAGCTAGGGGACTTCCCACGTCCTAATCTTCACTTTGATTTAGATTGCTAGAATGGTGGTCAATCGACAACTTTCGTCTGTCTAAAAATTGATCTTGGTCTTTGTATGACTTCTTTCAAAACATTCTTCATACTGTATAAACACGCACGGTATAAGAACTTGCTAAATCCGGTAAATTTCCAATAGTTAAATGGTGGAAATAGTGCCAAAACTTGGTTTTAGTATTTCCTCACACGCTATCAAACTGCAGAAACAAGACATCGAAATGCGCTTCAATTAAGTTTATTTTGATTCTTTTTTTAAATTTAACGAATATTTTCATCAAAGATGCTCATTTTCTCAAGTGTTATTCTTTCAATTGATGGCTTGGCTTAAAAGCGCGCTGTTAATGTTTGTCTTTTTTTCAGTTTGTCTTTATTAATAATTAAATTCACATTTTTCATGTATTTTTCATGCTTATACAACCTCATATTTATGCTCTTTCCCGTTAGTGTTGGACAGAAGAACAATTAGTAAAGCTGGGTTTGCCTGCCTATAAGGGGTGACCACTCTTTTGGGGATTCTATTGTATGCGTTTATCAGCCATAATGCGTTTAAATACCCATTATAATTCGTGCTTCGCAATAAACGATCAGACAGACTCAGACATCCAATTATTGTCATATAAACCATTGAGGCGGTTGAATCGGAGAATCCCTTTTTTATCTCTGCTGACTGATTCACACATAATCGGTTTTGTTAGCTTTCTCATCGCATAATTTAATTTCGTTCAACCCTATTTTTTGGTACAAACTCGAATCCACACTTCCGTCTGGTGTGCCTGATAGTTTTTTGCAGTGACTAAGATGCTTCATTGAGCTTTATCGATGCATTATGTTGTTAAATGTCTGGGTTAGGATGTGCACATGTGTGAATTCCAGGCCTAATATCAAACTATTCATGTTTTAATATCCAGCATCCCCACTTTTCCGGAAATCTGGACCTTCCCAGTGATCTAAAAATTGCTCGTTGAAGCAGTCGCGATTGGGAGGGGACGCTTGAAGAGATGAGAAATTGGTGGGGAGTCTTTGAATCGCGCAAAAAATGCATGTATGTAATGTCTGAAAAAAAAAACCATTGCCGAATTTCTTTAACCACCCTCCCCCCGAATTAATGGTGTTTCTGTATCAAAACAATATTACTCAACTGATTCGCTTTAAAAGGCCTTCCTGGGACATGTGGAAAATATTTTGTACGAGGTATATACATGTATGTGATATTCCTAATTGCAAGGTGTGTCACAAATCCCATCCACGCATTCTTCGTAAACATTCTATCAGTTTAACATTTTTATACTAAACTTATGTATACCATTAGTTAATTTTTTACTTCCGATTTATTGGTCATATTTTTTTAGTTTAAATAATGTCAAAAAAAATCTGAATTTTTAATGAATCGTAGAAATTTTTAGCAGAAGCGTGTATACATACATGTATATCGCGAAAGCATTCGACCAGGTTATCAGGGCTTTATTATTAATGAATTTCGCGAATTTTCCCGTTTAATATGCTGCAATTTGCAGCACTTTCGTTTCGCCCTGTAGACACGCACGCGTCCATCCCTGTCATCGTTTCGTGGATGGACTGTTAATTATTTTAACATATCAGGGATTTAAACTGAAATCGATAGTCCCTACTAAACATATGCGTGGAATAATTGCTGCTAAATTGAGAATGACGATCGGCGATGCTCATGTTTTTGGGCGTCATGACAGGCTGCTAAACTCTCGAGTGTCGGACGGAAAATTGCTTTAAATAGCTATTTTATGGCTTAGTAATTGATCGCATCTTGCATCGGACCCTTTCAATTTTACATATTTTCCTATAATCGTGTCTCTCGTTCGGCTGTTTTCCACTCTAGTTGTTAGCCCTTCCACGGACTATTTTTTGCGCTCATTTCCATTTCCTGAAATGATGATTGAACAATTTAAAATCAATACGTGTTGTCGTGGTTTCTCCTCCATCATCCCTATTTCTCATTTTTCTTCCTCTAATTTCAAATCACTTTCTGCTCGTTCTGCTTGAACATTAGGGTAAAAGAGCGTGACTGCTGAAAATTATTGAAGATTATGAAAGTTAGGAAGTACTTTGTCATCCTCCGAAGGATTTGAAGTGTGTCAAAAATAAAATTGGCAACATTGGCATAGACTTTCACTCCACTGAATTAGTCCTAAAGAGATAAACGCGCATGAATATAAATTCGTCGCCAATAGTTTCCCTCCCCCCCCCCTCAATTTTTGACCTCGTATTGTTTATTATTTTTGCGTTAGACAAACTAACATCAATGGTTTAGTATAAAATATAATATTGACCATCAGGCGCGAGCAGTTTGTCCAAATCCAAACGTAGGCTACTAATTTAGTATCGAAAAATGAAAATCGAAGAATTTTGGTTAATTTTTAAGAAATCGTTGTCGCAAAATTTGCGATACAAATTGATATAAATAAATTAATGGAATCTTATAAAGTTAAAAAAGAACCTGTTTAAATGTTTTTTATATACATTTTGTATAATGCATTTGTTTCCAGATGAGGATAATCCCTTAAATTAGGCAAACCCACATAGCTTCGGTGCTATCAGTGATTGCGTGCATCGAGGGATTTTCCTTATTTCACTAGCTGATATGTGCCAAAGTTTTTTTAGTTATTCAGTTAGTAATTATATTAATCTCTTCGTACGTTGTGACGCTTAATTTTTTATTTGTTAAACACGTTTCCCACCCAGTTTCCCTCATTTCTGAAAGTTGTACTCTTTTTGTTGCCTCGAAGCTGTAATTTGGCGAAGGAGCTGAAGTACATTTATGAACACACCCTTAAAACATCGAGTTTCCCGGAGGAAAAACACCTAGTAGCATTTATGACCCTACCAGGACTCATCACCGCAGATTATGGCTTGTGACAAAATTCAAATTTTGATGCTGCAAATGCCATAGGCGGCAATTTCGGGCGAATTTTTCGGGCGATTCGTTATACGTAGTTTCATTCGCTGAATTTATTAAAATGTATTAATGCCATGGCGTAAATTCGTAAAGCGCCTATGGGACATAGCGAAATCTAACCGGTGCTTTTGTAACGAACAACCAAAATAAAAATGTGCCAGAAAATTTCCGCAGAAAAAGTTTCATGAAATGTCTCGGGATGGCTTTTTGCGCCATGGGATCATGCATTAATGCTAAATGTTATACTGGTCATGTACAATATTATGCCGACGTTTTTAGTCGCCATTTATTGTCAGTATATATACAGTATACTGTACATGTATATGACGGAATTTTAGACCGATTCGGACGCTTTTCCTCGCGATGATTCTCATACTGGCTTTTTGGCGAGGAAATGAAATAATGCATTTTTTATGTGTCCGCGTTTTTTTTGTTTTTTTTGGACATGTCATCGCCACTTCTTCTGGCATTAATTTCATTATTTCTGATAAATGTGGATGTTGCTGCTTATTGATAATGCATAAAATAGCCACACATGATGACATTGCATGTCTGCTTATAAACACTGGCAGTTTTTATATTTTTTTACATCGCAGCATGCAATTAGTATGATGAGAAATAACATTGTTAGTGCGAGTGTGCGTTGCATGCATGTGTGTGTGTGTGTGTGTGTGTGAAGGAGATAGTAAAATTCTGACAGCTGAGCTCCACACTTTGATTCTTGTCATAATAAGACCCAGGGGGGAAATAAAACCCGGGTTGGGTTTGCTGTTTAAATGCAAAGCTTTGATACTAAGATGACTCGACATTATCAAGGGCCTGAGGGAACGTTGTTAGATGCTGCTTTTGCTAGCGCAAACATCTTACTTTTGTCTCGCATCTCGTTATGTATTACCTGGCATTTGCACGAAGACAGATTATGAGCTGTTCGACCAACTAAACCTTCTTTTTTAAACTTAGTCTTGTGGTGCTAACGTGCCCTAGCTGCTAGAAATCCTTTGAACTTGTTTCGTTTCATTGCGTTTGACGAACATGTATACAACCAGAAAAAAACTGGTGGTCGATCGGGACCGTGGCTTTTGTTTAAACGACGAAAAAAGTTTATTTATCGAGTAAACAACGTTCGGAATATTTCTTAATACCAAATAACCTATGCTGCAAATAAAAAATACAAAGAAAATTGCAATCACCAGAGACTGAATTCTCAAATGTTTAGGTTCATACAGGACGAATTTGCCGCTATTGAAGTAAGAAGTTTAGTGATGCAGTACATTATTTTAATTCAACCAAAAACTCACCAGCAAGCTGGTGAATTTCTAAATGGAATGCATTCTGGAAGGTCAGATATGCAGCATGTTTTTGATGTTCTGAAAAGTAAATGTCTGCATTGTTTCCTCGGTAAACGGGCCAGTTAGATGCAAACTTAATTTAAATTTCCCAATATTTTTAAATCGTCAAACCATAGATCAAAATTTATTTGGTTTAATTTTATGCATTTTATGCTTGTTGCTACGGTTACTATACGTGTTTGATATAGCTTAAGTGAACTTACCCTCGCTAGCTGCCACTATCCATCGCTGCTTTTGACACTGTTGATTTTGGTCGCGATGCGGTTGTCTGTGTGCTCTGTGGCTAATGCATGCGATGAAAGAGTATATGATGTATTTTACTCTGCTGTAAAGTATAACTTCATCGATAGGCAGTTGTGGTTGCGTAATCCATCATTGTCGAAATCCGCAGGATTTATGCTTGTTTGCAATGCGAGTTTTATTTGAAAACACTGGCAAAGTGAATCCCTTCACTTACTGTAAATTTATTTAACCTGGCATACATTATACTTAACATGATATCATCACCAAATGGCGTCAATCTGCGGGATCTTTGAAGATATGATATTCTTTGAATGTCTCTCATTCACGGTAATTTTGAACTTTTGGATATATTTTTAATTAAAGGAAAAATATACTATTTGGCGCGTTGAATAACTTTGTCCTTTATTAGAAGTTGCATTTTAAATGTTGTGCTATAGGCGGATTATTGTAAGGAGTGATTGTATTACCTGTATATAACCAGTTGTTCTTAATTCTTGATTTGGAAACGAACAGATTGGTCGATATTTAAAATCTGGAGATTTCGCACGCGTAAATAAACATGACGAATTCCTTTATAAACAAAATTTTCATTATAAATGCGATTTTTGACATATGACCAAACATTCATATTGAATTCGACCTAAGTTTCCTAGTTTGTCTTCCCGACGAGGCCCTTTGGCTATAAAATGCGGTTCTGGTGAATGTCGCCGACCGAATATAAATCCAAATGGCACCACACTTTGAAATACCCCTGGTTGCCAAAGGCGTTTGCTTCTCTCAACTTTGCTTGGTAGAAAACAGATTTTCCACGTGAATTTAAACATGTTGAGGTCGGTTGTGACCCACCCCACCCCTTATCCTTCGCAACGTACACGCCAAGTAATGAATATGATTGATCCCACGCTCGCCTAGTGATTTTTCATAACAATGCTAAATTTAAAAGATAGGAACGATGAAGTCCATCAAGAAACAAGCGTTGAACTTCATCATTCATCCCTAATTATGTACATGTATGTAGTTCTGGCATGAACGGAAAACCTTTCAGAATGCGTGTAATTGCTTCATTTTTCAAGTTGTGATTCGTGGAGAAGTTTTTCATCAACACGAGCAGATTTTTTTCATGTTTTTTTTTCCAACCTATTTATTTCCTCCCCCATGTACGATTGCCCGTTACAGCTTAGGCACCAGTAATGAAAAAGGATTCTAAGCAAAATAGAAATACTGAAATTGAAAAGTTGGCAGCTCGAGGAGCGAGATTTAGTATTTGCGAATATTCTCACACTTGATTATTGGATAGCTAACAGAAGATAACTCGAGTGTTTGCTGATGCAGTACTTATACAGTATTATTGTGAGAACACAGTGAATGCTTATTGCAGGCGCTTACCACTCGGCGTGCACTAGCGCCACCAAGCGGGATAAGAATGCGCCATGCGTTTTAAATGAGGGCGTACACAATAAGAAAGCTTAGCCAAGCCAGGCTGAGCTTGCAAGAAGCGCTTATAAGCTTTCAAGAATATTTTTAACTTTCTTTTTTTAGAAATCTGAAAGTAGATTTGTAAGACACAGAGTGGCTGGTCAAAAAGTGTAGCCATCGATTGTATGCCGCCCATGTACCGTAAAAGCGAGTCCTGCGTTCATCGTGAGATGCTAATGCGCATGTGGACGGTTTTACGCGGAATGTTTCACCTAGCTTAACGCATGCAGTGGCGCCACCAAGCACACCATCACGCTGATATCAGCATTCATTGTGCGCCCTAAAGCTGGAAACAAGAAGATGAAAACATGCAGGAAATTAAGATGCTGAAAGAAGTACGCCGAAAGTAAGCATTCACTGTGTTCTCACTCTAATGCGATCATTCGCAGTTAATTATATAAAACGAGCTGTACTATTTCTAAGAAAGTTTACTGCGGACATATTTTTAGAATAGAAATCCATTACAAGTATGGAATGGCAATGAATGTTTTTCTTGCACTAATAATGTTGCAGCTTTTGCGTCTTAATCTTCCTAAATTTGACCGTATCACTTGTTTACCGCTGATTTTGAGCTGACGCGTGACAAAGGTTTGACGTATCGCTAACATCTTCTCAGAATTTTTCACGCTTTAAAATTAATGTCAGAATCTGGCCCGGAGCTCTGCAGATGAAGTATACTCGCTGTATAGCGATGTAGAAAAGTATAAAATATCGAAATGTTTGCCGGGATCCGCCTGTATGATGCATAGTTAATCCAGAAACGCATAATTCTCAATGCGTTACCTATATTTCATTTCCCATTTTTTGTATACGTTTTTCATTCTCTCTTTCCATAAATCTGCAGTGATTAAGGTGGGTCTGCAGTTGTGACCCACACCCGTCTTTCACCCCCTTTATCCATCGGTACGCTCTCTACGATTTGCATTTGCGTGCGCTTCGTAATAGCGCTAATAATTAATATTGATTTTTAGTGGCAGTTAAATAGGCTGGAAGCAAAGGCGCGCCGTCAAATTAATTTCATAAACACCTGAAGTTGATTGTTATCTATTATTTAAGTAATTCGCGTTGTGCATTCCTCCAAATGCGCCACTTTTCCAAGGGCTGAAAATGTTTCTGATTTATTTTGAGAGACGCAGCCTATATTTTCCTGTTGGCAAGTATTCGTTGTATTCAATTGGATTTTCCAGCATGCAAAAGAGGCGTATTTATAACCGCGCTCGGGGAAATAGATTTATAATTCGTTTGCTCTTCTAATGGACAACGTTTCAGGCTGATAACCTAGTTTCCATATTGCTCGAAACAATAACTTTTGTTCATTTTACGCTCGAGTGCCCCCCTCAATGCGTACAATGCCGATTTGCCGTTTCTTCGCATGAATAAAACATGAGCACGACCTTCGACTCGCGCTATTGAAGCAAATGCTTCCGTACAAAAACGTGGAGCTGATACGAGAAAAGTTCGTGCTCGATGTTTGAGCAAAAGCGTTTGGGTGCGAGCACAAAGAATGCTTACTTTCGACGTGCTTCTTTCAGCTTCTTGTTTCCAGCTTTGGGACGCACAATCAATGCTGATATCAGCGTGATGGTCAGTGTGCTTGGTGGCGCCACTGCATGCGTTATGCTAGGTGAAACATTCCGCGTAAAACCGTCCACGTGCGCATTAGCATCTCATGATGAGTGCGGGACACGTTTTTACGGTATAGGCGGCATACAATCGATGTCTACACTTTTGACCAATAGTGATCTGGGTGCCACTCTGTGTCTTAAAAATGTGCTTTCTGATTTCCATAAGCGCATCTTGTAAGCTCAGCCTGGCTCGGCTAAGCTTTCTTTGTGTTTCTTGGTGGCGCTAGTGTACGCCGAGTGGTACGCGTACGTAAGCGCCTGCAATAAGCATTCTTTGTGCTCGCACCCTTTGATCAGGGGCACGCATTTGACATGTGAGGCAAATGCTTCGATTTTGGTGTTTCGTTTCAAAATGGTATTTTGCATGTGACGGGAAGGCGATTTATATGTAAAATATCCATACATACGATACGTGAAAAATTACCGGTTTCTGTTCCGGTGATAGTATATATGCTTTTCATTGGAATTGCTGACACGAGTTATGAATTTAACAGCATCTTAACATTCCCTCTGGATTGAGAACCAAATTCCGGATTACATTTTTTTAAATGACATTTTAAATGACATTGAGTATTGAAATGTTCAAATTTGAAAACTTAAGCAGACTTCAAGATTTTTTTTAGTTTATCCATTTGATCGTTGCATGCTTTCATATTTCAAATAAAGATTGACGCACATCGTTTCATTTTTATAGTTATATAAAATGGATGGTTTGATTGGGGAAAACATTGCGGTTTCATAGGCAATTGCTCTGTAGATCGGGCATTCCTCATCCTTCATTTCGATGTCAACGTATGGAGATTGTATTGGTTACGCTAAAAATAAATTCTGAAATGGGGGAAAAAATCTATAGTGCGTGGCGGCCAAATTCACTCATTTAAATCAAAAGATAACCGACAAAGAAAACGGCTGTTTTCGTATGAAAAGTAATTTTTAGCAGAGTGACGGGGGATGTTCATACCTGTCCATCACATTTTATATTACATCGAAGGCATTATTGTGTATGAAAACAAAAATTGAGCGAGGCAAATATTTTAAATTATAGGCCTTCTGATAAGCCGTGCAAATGCATTCAGATTTCAGCATTATTGAATTTCAATATGGCCCGGAATCTTGGGGAAATTTCAATTTTGATAATGAATTAAACCACTATTTCGTGATTTAAAACCATATAGCTCGTTCATTGAATAACGACGTATGCCAAAAAAAGCGTGGCTAAATCCACATCCAACAATGGACTAAGTTTCCATCGTAATCCAATTTATCCAAATGAGCCTAACAGAAATCAGGCCAATGAAATTTAGCAGTTCTCGGGATCAACGTTAATTTATGAAACCCTCATGAAACATTCTAAGCGGTTGTTTAAGATTTATTTTTATCTTGGCATTTTTTTAACGTTGTTGTTCAACTAACACTATTTTAAGGGCGAATTTGCCAAAAGGCGATAACGACTCTTTTTTAAATTTGAAAGGGAATATGTGCCAGCGGGTATGTGCGTCATATTTACTGGTTTCAGAAGCGCATAAAACCATTATCATTAAACTGCGTTTATTTGAGGAAATGTAAGAATCAGCAGAAATCCAATTGAATGGCACATTTAATGTTTCGCATTTTGCGAGTGGATGAAGACAGATTTGGTGATATAATTTCCTAGTCATCATTTTCACGGAAATGCAATATCGTAAAGGAGACATCCTCGTAGCATTTTATTTTTAAGCGTTGATTTGGATAAATCGCGTGAAGCAGTGAGCTGTCGTGACAATAACAAGATTGTGGCAAAATAATGAGACCGTAATAAGCTGCCAGCTGTTGTTCCCTGAAAGTGGCATGAATTTATAATTATTTGAGATTATTACGAAAGACCATATAGCATGAATTATGGTTTTCTTAAATGGTTTTATTTGAATATTTAGGATAAAAATGTATAGAACACGCATATTTACATTTTTTGACATCCTGAATATGACCTTAATTAACCATATCTTACATAAAATTTATAAAATATTCATGTATTTTTGCATCGCAATGTGGTAGTCAGAAAGTAATATGTGCTCAATGGTAACCATGTGTACTTCGGCATCTCACTTCTGATCTATCTGTGCATCTATCAATGTTATCGCATTTAAATTAGTTACTTCCAACATTTTTTTAAAAAAATAATTGCACCGTGATTTTACTCATCCATCTGATGTGTAAAGTAAATAAAGTAATGCTTTATATTACCCGCTATATGAATGCAGTGTTTTGTTGTAGGCATGGATTTTATTAGAAACGGAAAAAGGAGATTGCTCATGTTAAATGCATTTCCGTATTAACTCCCAGCGACTTGAATGCATTATGCGGAACAATTTATATTGTGATTGCTCGCATGGAAATAAGTTTTATAGGCCTGTAGACGTAGAAACGCAGGGCGCAGCTTGGAGCTTACGGTTGATTAAAAACATGTAATAGGCCTACGTGAAATCATTTTTATTTCCAGGCATTAGTGATAGATTGCAGCGATAGACCCGAGTAGAACTCTCGGAATTCATTGAATGTATGAATAAATGTTGTTGCAATGTTTTCGCACATTGCATGCTTTAAAGAAAACTGAACCGAACCACATGTATAGTGAATACTTTTACTGAAACTACTTTTCTTATACGTCACGCGTGGAATTTCTCAGTTTAATCTTTCCCTAGCGTGTTTATGCTGTACACTTATAAAGACCACGAGTGTGGTTTCAACGATATGTTTAGGTTATTTAAATTGGTTCAATATTTCATCAATTTCATCAGAATTTCATCAATAACTCCATATAAAAACTGATGACGATTGAAAAATGGCTTTGGAATGAATAAAAAAAAGCTACCTGTCGATCCTAGTATTGAGATTTAACCTTCCACTAAATCAATTTCAGCAAAATGTGTTTCGTATTTCGCCTTGTAGGCTACATCCAAAATTTAATTAGAGATTGAACGTGAAAATTTCCATATATTCATTCATTTCCAAGAAGCAATTAATATTTACTGCCAGGTCGAAGCTCGTAAAAGGTGCCTGCATATTAATGTTTCTTCGTGCAATATGGCTCGCTTAAATACTGTCCAATATTTGCATGCCTCGGACGAGGGAAATGAGGCTGTTTGCTTTTACTTTTATGGTTTCCTTTGCCGAGCCAGATTTCCAACCTCTTTTCTCGAACACGCATTGAATCCACAACACGAAAAATGTAGTTGATATTGCGAAGGTTAAGTTGACCTATAACACAACACTTGATCCGTGCTTTGAACCTCTTGCATCGTACATTATTAGTATGAAATATACAGTATATTCTCGCTGGCTCGTGTTTCTGTATGAGTTTGTTTAGGCTTTAAGTGGGCCATTGTATTTCCGTGTGTATGTACCGCGAAAGGATAGTTTAGTCGACTGTCCATTTCAATTTATGCTCACTGAAGAAGCCATAATTACTAATTAAATGCGCAGTGCGATGATGGGGAATCATGACGAAATTAAATTCGTAGGCGTGAATTTAGAATTACTTGGGTATAACTCGCCCGATTGCAGAAACGTTAATTTTTTGGATTTCCGTATTTGTTTATAAGGAAATTTAAATGGCAGGAATAGCTTAATGTCAGTGAAGTTGCCTCTGTGGCCTCCAGTACCCAATGTAAGGCTTACAGGGGGGGGGGGGGGGGAAGTGATTGGCTTTTAGTTTATCTAATAAAACAACCGATCAGATATAAATTTTCAGACGGTCATACGTATGGTGTATTAGTCGCATTGATATTGATGTTTGAATTTTTTGTATGCCGCCCAGGGTAAAAGTATATCTATTATTTAAGCCAAGTGTGGCAATTTGGACACTGAAACGAGTTCCGGAAATAACTCGTCATATAAGGTTTTGGGCACAAAAACCTAATGTTATTGCCTTATTGGAGAGGATAACATCATTTGCGCGCATTATTCGTGACTCGTCTACAATATTGTGGAAATTAAATTATCTGAGCGATATAGTGTTATAACGTTATTTACAAAATGCCATTGACCCTATGTGGTGTTTGACCGCCATTTTGGTGCACATGATTAATATCAGTGTTTTATGGTAGCTACAGATTATCAGCTTTATATCAATGATTCGACAAATATAACGAAAAATGTAAGGAAAAGCGTCCATGAATAATTAAGGAGATAACTTGAAGAATTTGTCAAGTTTACTCAAATTATAGCTTCATATAAAATAATGCGAACCGTACGCGTTAAAACCATCTACTGTTTAAGGATATTTTAATGTTGTTTTATAGAATTTCCACACATGCAACTAATTGGATTTTAGTATAAATGCAATGAATGTTTGACCGGCGCGGCGCCGATGGTCGAGAGGTTTACGCGCTTTCCTCTCGATCCTAGCGGGGTTCGCTCCCCGGTGGAGATCTTATAGAATTTTGCACATCCTCAAAATTCTATAAGTGGCGGCTCCTTCGGGATCCCGCGTAGATCCCGTTTGCTCCCTGCACTTTAAAGATCCCTCTCGGGGGTGGAAGTCCATCTTCTTAGGCAAAATTCCTAGGTAGGTGACGCTGGCACATCCCCTGGTGTTGGTGTTTAGCATTCGTGTGCAGAAACAGGCCAACTTTAAAAATCCACAAACAAACGATGAATGTCTGTCAGTAAGAAAAAGGAAGTAAATTGTATTATGTACGCTGTATGGGTAAGAGCAGGGTGAAGCTTGTTCCAGTCGCTTGCCAGCCAGTGTCGCTTAGTGGTAAGAGTCTGCAATACCACTAAGCGACATTGGTGCGATACTGGTTGGCAAGCGACTGGAATAAGCTTCACCCTGCTCATACCCTATATATGGCTTATTAATTGAAGCGCCAGTGTTAATAAGGAAAGTTAATCCAATATTGAGATACGTTTATTTAATGAAATGTACAAATACAATTATGCTCAACGTAGAATGAACCTGAAAGGAGGCAAGATACCTGTTGGATGGTGCAGTTACAGCCTTATTACTTAAATTATTTTCCTCGCGTTTATCGCGTTATGCAAAAAAGACTCGTTAATGCATTTACTTCTCTTTAATATTTTAAGTGAGCATGAAAGACAGCGATGTAGATGCTGAACCTTTATTTGCACATTGATGCAAATAAACCTAATTCTAATACATTCTAGACATGTATTTAATATGGCTATAGATTTAAGCGACTATTTCTTACGCATACGACGATGATATTAATGTAACCTAAAGTACTTTGGATGCCTTCGTAGCTTTTAAATGATTGATATCACTAAGCCCGTTTATGGTTGCCATAAACGCGGACTATAATCCAAGTAGATCAATTGAAATACAGTAGATGAAGATGTGTCCATCTTATTATAGTTTTATCGTACGCTAGCGATAGTGTCGTTTAAAGTCATTATTTTTTCAACGGGGTTTCCCCTCTTGGTCCACATTATTTTCTGTTCCATTTTGCTCCCTATTTATCCATTCATTTCCCAATATTCTTTTCAGTATTTCTCCCCTCTTCCATCTTCAGTGTTGATAAAGTGGATTTCCCCTATAAATCTCTCCGAAAAGTATGCAGAAACTTCGATCACCACAAACTAAGCATTATTTGGAAGATCCCCAAATGTTTCCATTAGAACTGTCAGGCTGCTTCCGTTTGACATACTTCACTGCGTATGACCTTTCCGCCATGTTTATCATTTTTGTTATAAATTTTATATGCCTTCCAGCGTTGTAAAAAAACGTAAGTCTACCATATAGAGGGTGTTTGAGGAAGGATTTTCAAAATATATACCGTACATTTTGTGTTATAGTGATTCGAAGGCGCCCCATTTATTGGCGGTTTTAAAAATCTCTTTGGATTTCAAGTTCCAAGTTTTATGAAATCTTCTAGATCTCTTTAAAAAACTGGATATTGAACTTCAACAACTTGTTTAAATATGTTCTTCGCGGTATTGTCATGAAATACACTGCAGGTTTAGGAACCATTTTTAGAGAACTTTTCCTTACACTCATTAGAGTCGCCCTGTAGATTTATATACGACAGAATCGTTTTGTTTCTGGGTCAATACTACTATGGGGTCGTCTGTTAACGGCCATCGTGTGTCGCCTAGTTTACATTCGTGATGAAAACAAGCAACTAAAGAGATTGCTTGGAGATGAAATTATGCAAACTGCATTTGCATATTATGCGGGTCAACCTCCCTGTGTTGGGCATAAAGTTATCAACGGGATGCCCCCAAAACTAAGAATTGCCCGATGATCATGAATTTCAACTAACTGGTTCTTAATTTGTATTACTATGGTCAACGAATTAATGGCGTTAACCAAGTTTTGCTTATATTTTCTGCATTATTTCAGTAAAATTAAGCAATAAAGAGATCTGACTGCACCAAGCGCAAGTACTGCCTGTTTTCAGCGGTGAAAACAGGTGATTACTTTAATGTTTTTTAAATTTCGAGGAATACACAAAAAGGAAAGTCTCATATGGTGTTACAGATTGCGGAAATGCCAATCCTTTACACAGGTTCTCAATATTTTAAACAATATAAAAAGCCCAACATGCGTTGAATACAGATGCGCTCAGGATTCGGAAACGTCCATTCGTGGGGGCGCCACTAGTCTGCTCAGGTCGGATGATATGTCCAAAGGTATACAGGGGTGCCCAGAAATGGAGGTTTTGACTCGAGGCGAGTGGCACTATAGGATATGTAATGAAAAACGAGGGGGGATAAAGGTTGCGCGAGAGAAATTACAATAGCAATATAAAAAAACAACAAGAAAACTATATCTCAAACTGAGATTTGCTTAGGACCGCGAAGAGGCTAGGGAGCCGCCATCGAGAATTCAGTTTCGTCGTTCAACAAATTGCTTTCCTATTTTACGATTTATGCAAACGATGTCAAAAGTCATCTTATCAGTGCAGTCACGTTGCTCGCAACCTATATAAGCTATTTTGCCATCTCCGAAACGTTGTTTCTCCCCCTTTCACGTTGTGTAGTTGATACTTTAAAGTTTTTTGTCACCTTCGAGCATTGCCCCTTTATGTTGGATTTATTATTTCTATGAAATATGAATATGAACATTATTGCTCGATAAAGTGCATCGTGTTTACTTTTTTTACCACTATTATTGCAAGCGCTGATCTGAATTGAAGGAATGAAAATACTATAAAAACACGAGATTCTAAGGGCGATGAGGGAAAAGCTCTTTCGGTTTCCATATTGAAAATCTGCGATGAAAATGCTTATAGTTTCGTCGAAAAACGTCTGTTACTTATCGCGGGGTCTCGAGATTCCAAATACACCGGGCGTATTTCCGTATCCACGGAAAGGCTAATGCCAATGGCTACTTCTGGCTCGTTTGTTTTTCTTCTAGGCATCGATGTCTTTGTTTTGTTTTTATTAACGAAGCTTTGCCATAAAATTGTCGAGACTGTTTTCCTGGCTATAGGAATTTCTTGCACCATTCTACGAGACGTAGCAAGTTTTATGTAAATAATTTCCATAAACATATTTGAAAACAGACTTACTTAGATGAAACGTTAATTCGTGATTTGATCTGTCTATGACCGCTGAAACAAAACTGCCCCTTAAGGTAGGCAATCAATGATTGCACAAGTGCATTGCACGAATGAGTACCTCGGGGGCAATTTCCATCTTCAATTTCCATCTTTTTTTTTTAAAAAAAAAGTATATTTTTCAAATTTTGAATTTTATTTCTTTTATCTTACTTCTCTATTTAAATTTGCACGTGTTAATTAAATTCATTCATTGAACATTATTTTCTTTTTTTGCTTATACAATATTCGCTTGGCAATCGAGTTTCTACGAATTCCAGAGTTCTCAACATTAAGCAGGTCATCTAACTATCGAATGTCGACTTTTTATTATTGGCAGTTATTGCATTTTTTGAAATCGCGATCATTATCTAATTTTGTTTTCAGTCTCGGTGCATCGTTTTTACCCCAAAATGAAAATTTTTTTCCGAAGCGATTTCCATCGAATTACATTTAAGTATGCATGCTTTTTTTTGAGAATTGCGTGCACGTTCTTTCGGTAGATTGTATTTTTTTTTGTTTCAATAATAGTGAGAGCATTTGTAACTCCCACTTAGTTGTCGGCATCCCTAATTACATTTTGTGTTTTTGGTTAGGCAGCGAAATCGCTCTTCATGCATGCATGGAAATGAGCACTCAAGCGGAAGAAGAAAAACAAGCGCAAAAATAGCAGCGAAAATAAAAATTGCGGGAATCAACTGACCTCCCACTGGAAATCTCTGACAGTTTTGCATGCATTTTGCATTTGTCGGGGGCGCGCTACTGTCACCCTCGTAACCCCGCAAACGAAGGGACACGCTTTGCTAATTACTACTCGCATGACACCTACTAAACCATTCATGAGCCGTACAGACTTAAGCTTAAAATACGAAGTGATGCTATATAGGCCCATCGAAAATGTTTATTTCCTTATACTTTCATTCCGATCTAAGACTTATCTCACGGTCCACTAAAACGGTAGTTTTTCAATTGCGTCCATGGAACCAAGACACACTAGTATAAGGTTCGAAGTGGAGAATCGTTTAGAACGGATATAGAATTAGTCAACGTCCTGTATGGGCGTAGCCATATATAGTTTTCTCAAGTTGGTGACGTTTCTTATGACAGGAATAAAAATTGAATGATAAGAGCACGCGGAAAACAACTGCCTTTAATAGAAAACCCTTTCTCGCGTTAATTCGCTTTGGTTTTAAAACCATTTAAGAAAATTGCTCATGGGAAAACTTTCGAAAACCGTCGAAATGCTTCTGCAAATTGACTTTTTTTTATCCGCCGTGAAATTCTGCGACATTGTATTTGGTGAACTGTAAACGCATGCACCCGAGTGTGTCCTATAGATGTACTGTATTTGGTAGTGCAGGAAATTGGGACGGACTATGCTTGTCCGTGGACAAATTAGTTAAGCCCCTGCAGGCGCAGTTTAAGAGGCAGAGGACAAAAAAATAAGTAAAGAGAAAGTTATTTGCCTATTTTCTATTTTTTTTTCTCGTTTTGCCTCCCTTCGGGCTCGATCACTCTAATGTAAAAATCCGTTGGTTTTTGCTGCATCGCTTTGTCAGTGCAGACGAGCCTCGAGCTTTGGGCGTCTCTTTGGGTTGAACAACTCCTGAACTTGGCCAGTTGCAAGCCACGATTGAGCCGTGCTCAGTTTGTGCAGAACTATGAGCACGAGCAATGGCTCTTATCGCTGCAACCGAAGCTTCAAAAACAATGAATCTCGGTGAAATCTCTTGATCTCCGGTCGAATTAAGAGTGAAAATCATTTATCAGTTTCTAAGCTATTGGAAGCAGAAGCAAATGGTCCAATTTGCATGAAGGAACTTTGGAGGAAATGATAGATTGTCATTAGTGTCTTCTACGTTAGCTCAGTTCAGAGAAAATGGCGTTAGGCTGCTGATCAGCATGTCCTGGTGGAAATATTGTTTGACGTCTTGTATGGAAATGTATGAAAACGTTTACGAGGAGCAATGCAATACTTTATTTATGTGAAATTTTCGTGACACTTTTCCATTTTTCACAATAAAGTCACCGTAGGTAATATTGGAACAGTACTGCGTTCTAGCTTACCATTTAGTAGCGCTTAGTGCGTTTTAAGCTGGACCATTGTTTTTATTTAGTTTTTATGCCCATTAATAGAGGTTTGGTCGTATCTTTAGCAAATGAGATGTTTTTTAAGAAAAAAAAAAGATGAAAAGAAAGATTCATCGTTATGGAGAAAAAAAAAGACAATAACGACTATCCAGGCTTAATAACACGACAACAAAAAATAAGCTATACTGTACCGTTTTTTGCCGTTTTTCCATTGTATTATTTATGTCCTTATAGTTCGAGTCAAAATATTGAATGATTCGGGGAATATGGGAGGCAAAATATGTTTCCTGATAATTGGAATTTGTCATTTAATAACTTTAGGTTGAAAAAAACGGAACGTTTGTCAGAGTGCATTTATAAGATGGATGGGTTGTTTTCGCTAATGGATAAAGGACAAATGAAACAATTACCAGAAATCGTTTCACCTGATCGTCCGCGCATGTATCGATCGAAAGTCAACAAAATTTATCAGAGCTTTAGGAAAGAAGACTTAATGAGTTTGACTGGACAACGCCTTAATTTCTTAAATTATGTAAAATAAACTTAAAAGATTTTCTTTAAAATATGTTAAAATTTGATTTCGCCCGATTGTTTCTAATATTGTATATCGGAAATGTCAGTCCATGATATGCGCTGTTAAAAATAAATGCACATGCAATATTTGCGCTAGGTGGCGCAGTATGACTGTCACAATGGACCCATGCGATTGTACTTGAATGACGCTTTCGAAGGAAAATTTCGATTGAGATCGTCTCTATAAGGTTTCTTCCAAATTAGTTTTCTTTTTACTGCCCTCTGTCCATTACCAGCGTAGATTGACACTCAAATAACGTGGGGCTCCGGTAAAATTTATACTGCAATTTCAGATTTCATAAGCCAGTGGTCAGCATTGGTGGACGTACGTTGAGCGAGTGCTGCATGCAGTGGGAATTAAAGATTTTGGTAGTTTTCTTCGAGGAGACGTGCAGTGTATTGAGTTTCGTAAATTATGTGGCTCGGACTTCTCTATTTACATGTAGTATTGAAGCAGCAAATTGCAATCCCCAGTGTGCTGACCAGCATTTGAAATGAAGCCACTGCGTTCCCGAAACGTCCCAACTGCTAGCATTAAAAGTCAATGCACATTATTGCATTACCTCCTATGCTTT
This sequence comes from Ommatoiulus sabulosus, assembly GCA_034697705.1. NCBI lineage: Eukaryota > Metazoa > Arthropoda > Diplopoda > Julida > Julidae > Ommatoiulus > Ommatoiulus sabulosus. Next base: position 29,687 of record JAQGAO010000078.1, on the reverse strand, counting down.
ATTTGGTAAAAATAATAGGAGAAAAAAAAGGATTGCATCTGACTAGTTTCTGGTAATTGTTACCAGTTCGAACGTGAAGATTATATTGACTTGATCCGAACCAGTGATTACAAATTGAACTCGTCTGTTTGTTTTTTATATTCCATATCTTGGCTTCCAACTCTCGTGCATTTTCCCTATCTGAAGCATTTCAAAACCACGATTTGAATATAACTTTTTATCGCGTAGAAGGCATATTTACATGTAACTTATTTGAATTCGCCAGTTTGTTTGCGGTTCATTTAAACCTGGAAAAAATCAGTTGAAAATATTGCAAAATATTTTTTCTTAACTTTTAATCCACCTATGGAGCAAATATCTTTTGATCATTGGTCGTAATTTTACCGTCTTTGTGGTCCGTGTTTACATGTAGCCCAAAAATCCATTAAAATTTCCTAGTTTGTTTGCTTTTCCATTTTATTTATCGCAAGCATAGGTTTTGACTCATAGCAAGCAATAATTGTATTTCATCAAAAACGGAGACGAACTTTCTTATAGAAAATCCCCTTCCACAAATTTATCGAGTTTTCAATTATTTTTTTTCGCTACTTCATTACAACTTTCAAAGATCTAATATTTAAATTTTTTCAAGGCATCGTCTCTTTCTCTAACAAGTACTGTAACATACATGTACATGCAAGTTTGTTTCACCGACAACTGCATATTTGTAACAAAGTTAAATACAGTATGTTTCTAATTGTGTTACATGTAATTAATGTACAGTGCGGTTTGTCCATAATACAGTGGTTTAACAATTTTATGCAGTTCTTTCTTGTGGTACTTTTATAAACGAATAGTTCATATTCTATAAGAATATTTACAGACACTATAGTTTGTTCCTTTAAATGCTTAAAAAACCTTAAAAACCTTTAAAATTATCTAATTTTTTTCTACTATTTTAGCATACCTATAAAATGTATCAAACATTTCTCATCGTTAAGTTACTTTCTCGTAAGTTTTGTAACGACAATCTATTTCTGAAAACTGTTATTTAACTCGTTAAATATATAGCCAAGATTTGTTGCAAATCTTTGACTAAATGCTTTAAAGTATGCATGAGATTTTTTACAATCGATAATAGTGTAGGCCTACAGTGTATACAAATTTCTATGATTCACAATTATTGTAACTATTATTCACTCTGAAATGACTTAAACCCAGAAGTCTACGAAATAATATAAACTGATTCATCTATAAGTGCAATACCGCAATATTTGCAACTCAAAGCAAGTTGCCTTTTCTTGTTAATCAGGTTAATGCATTTTGTTTTGAGTTAGAAGATTGAAGACGCATCAGTTCGTTTTACAAGCTTGTATTTCACGGTTAGATTTAGATATCATTTGTCGAATATTGCAACAATTGTTTCAACGATACAAGTTAATGGCTTCTCAGGACTAATTTCAATCTAGTCAGTTGCCCATACAAAAAACTAGCTTTGTTGCTGTCTATATTTAATCAGCGATATTTTTAAGTTGAAAGTGATGCAACCGGCACATAGGCTCCAAAGGTCACTTCAACGACCTCCAGTTTGTCTTACGATCCTCTTTAATTTCTGACTTTCACCCTACCAGGGTGTAGATTGATTTTCTTGTTTCCAACCATAGCTAAAATATGATTTCATTATCTGGCAGCATTGCATTAAAAGCATTTTGATTTGTTATTCTGTTAGCAACCTCTGCACCAAACGATGTTAAATATCTGCACTTTTCGATAACTTAATTACGCGCCCTCCTCGTGCTATTTTCTTTTTTCTTTTTCTTTTCTTCTGCTCTTGCATTGGCCCCCTACGAGAATCCGCGACTGACCAAATTGGTTTGTTATTCCATCAGTTGTTGATTGTCGTCTTCAAATACGATGAATTGTTTTAATTACTGGCTTTTGTCACTGGGGAAAACGGTGCCGAGCAACAACTATCCAGGCAGTGTTATTCTAGCGTGTAATCATTTCCTCGTTATTCCGTGACTTCTTTGCATTGGTAACTATTAATTGCTTACCATTTGGCTGACACTTCTTTAATTGGTGCGTTGGATTTTTTCTATCAGCCACATGAAGCAATTGTGAAAATTTAAGAGGATAATAAAGCGCTAAGCTGTAATATACTTTTTAAAATACATAGTTGAGAGTTGCGAATAACGCAAACTGTATTATGATTATTTTCTAACCTCGTACTATTAAACAAATTTGGGGGGGGGGGGAGGGAGAGGGAAGAGGTTAACGAAATAGACATTTAAAATAATGAAAAGAACTAAACATTAAAACTAAAATTATTTTATTTAAATTTGTTTATAAGTTATTTGTATTTAGTGTTTTTCAAATTATGGATAGCCCGATATGATAAATTGTATTAATAATCAACATTATAATAAGTTTAGGAAATGTTTCCATCACACACAAATAGCTTCATGCTCGCCACTAATAATTAAATTCAGATTATTTATCAAGAAATTATAAGCTAAGGAATAATGTCCTGCAGCATGTAATTTCTCCATGTATATTAACATGGATTTTGCCAAACATTTATTGGCGTTTAGTTAGGTGGACATTCGGTTGTTTTCTGAAAGAACAAAAATGATATTAACATATTAGTTATGTTTTGTTTTTGCATAAATATATCAGTTATGTTTTGTTTTTGCATAAATATATCAGTTGTAATTCTTGAAACGTGTCATCAATAATACTTTAAAATTGTAGATAAACTAAATTCTGTTATACAGTAATAGGATTATTGAAAGACATGTTTATCTAAGTGCGAATGTGTAAGCCAATAACTTAAATTTTCAGACGGTATTCGAAGAGCAATTCCAAATTCCCGTTATTTTTCGTTATTCCCGTTCGGGAGACCAAACGGGAACACATATGATGGGGAAAAGTGATCTTAAACTTTTATCCGCTATGTACGGGCATGATTTTACACTTATCAGTAGTTATATCCTAGCTTCGTTTTTTTAGTTTATAAAATTGTTGCTGATACTGGAATAATCAACTCGTTGCTGGTCACAAACAAGCAGCAATGACCGCAAAAAATGTGCCCTGTTCAGTGATTCGCTCATGTAGGGTTCACTTCTTTTATTGTCGTTAATGCACATTTGCTCTTCTTTTATCTGGCAAGCTTTTTGTGTGATTGAATCCGAAATGCATGGGAGGTCGTAATGGCTAACTTTCCCCCGAGTGTCAATTGGTCGATTTGGCAGCCAGCAGAGTTTAACTGAGTGACAACTCTCCCGATTTAAATGATTTTTTTTGAGCCCTTGCTTGGTTTCAATAATACTACTTTAGTGGTTTATCGCTTTTTATAGGATAGCAAAATTTGGGATCTATCGTAGTGTAAATCAGTTTACTTTTACTACCAGGTTCCATTAGTGCTATTGACCTGTACATTGTATTGCCATCACGTTGCTTGCTCTCTGAAACTACCTTACAATATTGACTCTAAAGGATCCTATAAAAAGTGCCCAATAAGGCTTGTCCATTATCAGGTGTTCAACGCATATTTCCAAATATCGTGAAGTGTACTTGCTGTATAAGATGGTTACTGTAATAGCGAAATTGACCAAAAACGTTGTTAATAAGTTTTCCAATCTGCTGACAAGCTGATTTTTATTCTTCACATTTCAGTTCCTTTCATTCAATTTTGACAGCTAAACGTCAAAGTTGAATACATGTTTTTCGATTGAGTTTTTTTTTCTTACGTGTATTCGCCGATTTCAGGTTTATATTCTTACATAGCCTGTTTTTTCAACTTACTCTTATGGCAAAGGTGTTAATCTCCTATTCCGAAGGGACATTTGGTCCTCAATCGAACAAGAAATCTCAAACTGTTTGTTATAAAATATTTCAGCGTGCTCGGCAGATTTCTCTTCTTAGATTGCTTTCTGTATGGCATCATGAAGCGAATACACGATTTCGGAGAAATCTTTACTCGAAAGGTGCATACTAGGGATATATGTCTTTGATTTCGATAGTTAGGGAGGAAACCTGCTCCATTTCTCTGTACTATAGCTACAGTATACAGTATACATGTATTTTCAGCGTCTGACGTACAAAAAGAAATTCTTTAAATAAGAAAACTACCAAAACTTTTAGTACTTTTTATTTATTTTAGGCAAGATCTCATATTTTAGCTGGCAGGATGAATTTAGAAATATAATCTTAACTTCCCATTTTAAATTTTTAAATCTTAAAAGATAATTCTATTAATAACAAAACAAGTCCTTGTAGCAGAATTTTCTGAAATAATTTAGTTTGGGGAATACAAATACCGAAAGATGTATTGTTAGGTTTGGGACGCATGCTGTACATGTTTATGAATGAGATATGACATCAGTTGACATAAAACAAAATTAGCTTAATTTTTAATTTATTTATCAATAAAATTGTTTTCTGGGATGAAATTCGGATTTTTAGACCATCCTTTGCTTTGATAAAACTTGCCAGGTTCTGGGCTATAAATTTAACTCATCCTTTGATAACATGAACGAAATTTATAAAAAAGGCAGCTAGCCAAAAAGTATAAAAAAAATTCCTGTCAACAAAAATGTAGAATTTAAATTTTATAACTACTTTTTTCCTATTTATTTATTGATGAAGAAGGAAGCTAGCATAGGCCAAGAAGTACTTCAGCCCATAAAAAATGTTCATTTTGGATGTCATTTTTAGAGTGAATGATAGTTTGCTTTAATGCGGTAGATTGTTGACTATACATGGAAGATAAAACTGAAAATCAATATGGTTGCTTGCCAGATTTACATTGCTTGGTTAGGTTTTGTCAAAAAAAAAAGTACGTAAATGGAATTTTCCCGAATGGAGACAGGTCGAGTGCTAGATGAAAACGTCTCGACCCATATTTTTACTTCCGACTAATACTATAAGACTATCTCTCATTGGATAGTATAATGTGTCTAGTATATACATGTATATGTACGTGCATATGATGTTTCTTACATTGTCGAACCCCTTTATGATGGGCATCAAAGGAACTATTGAAAAGTTTTAGTACTAAACGCGCGTCATAGCGTACCATACTTGGCGCAGTACAACTCAATCACTATTAGATGATACCTTATTCATATAATTTATTGCATTTATGGAGAAGCATAGTTTGTTTTAATGAAATTGTGTTGTATGTGGAATGGTAGATTGTCTGAATTTCAAAGTTAAAAGGCATTGAATCAAAACTATTCATGTACTCGACCGTCGATTGAGTTGCGGTTTAACTTGTATAACGATGAAATTAAAAAAAATTAAGATATTTCATAAGCTTTATTCGGATCATTATTAGACGTACGTTGCTTGTCAGTTTTAGTTCAATGATTAGTTTAAGTAAAAATAAAAACAAAAACTGAAACCATAAGACTGCCCGTGCACAATATTGAGTTGCTCAGCTTGAAGGGTGCCCAGGACTAGAGGTTGAAGTATAGATGTTTGATGGACGTTCGTGAGTACCCTTCAAGGCACTGGTATCGAGGAATTTCAATGGACTAAAGTGGTTCAGGAATTGTTGCGTATGTCATATTGTAAACATAGAGTAGTTGACAAATCAGATGGGCAAGTGGGGAAAATATGAAAAAAAAAAACCTGAAAGGATAATAGTAACTGACACGCGAGTACATGTGTGCTGGAGAATGTATTTTGTACACGTATCTATGCCTTTTGACTTATTTCTCTTTTACTGGAGAGATGCGCAGCTCTTCAATATTTGGTCAAAAGATCATTTTCAGGGAAAACTGAGTATGGGCAAACAGTAAGGCAGACGGTGCATTATTCTCCTGACTTATTTCATGTATGAAAAATGCGGTTTTTGTTTGTCGTGATCCAACCAGGGAGAAAAACGACTCGCTTTGCTTTATTTAAGTGGAAAATCAAACTCCATAAAGTAATAAATATGAATGAATCCGGTCTTAATGGCAATCCTTGCGAGGATTTTAGTATTCAGCCCGAGTGTGCTTAACATCTATTTGAACATCAACTTTTGTCAGCTTGTTTATTGGATTGATTGCGGACTCCGAGGCGAGTGTAGATCATCAGAATATTAGATTAGAGCTCCACAATTTTTTTTTTAAATCTGAGCAATGAATCAGAAATCCCCGGTGCAATTGATACACATGCCATACTTGTGTATACGTTGCGTACATTTTGGTTACAGCATTTTCTCTGTTTATTAGATTGGTTTTACATACATGAGGGCCTTTCCAGGCCCTCGTATTTTTTAATTTCAACATTTCTTAAGCCTCGTAAGTTTCGTATATCCTTTGCATTTGTTCGACAATCACCTTTGCATTAGACGACGGATCCACAACCATGCATGCAACCAGGCATTTTATTAATCGTATCATGATTTATGAATGTTGAAGCAGTCTCAATCGGTGTTAATAACGTATTTCGCCCGAGTGAACTCGTCGACCCTAAGTCATTCATTGTCATTTAAAGAGTCGTAATCTTCTGCATGTATAATCCCGACATTATATCGGTAGGTGCCATTTTACTCCATTGATGCATCGTGCACCCTTTGTTTCAATTCACGGTGTAGGCTTACCGTGGCACAGATTTATGATGTCAGGTTTCTTGACTGAAAATTTGATTGCATTTCTACGGAGACTCGCGCTAACTACTTTGAAATCGGAATTTATGAACGCTGAATATGTTAAAACGATACATAGAAAAGGCGATATCTTTATACATGTATAACTTTATTAACTCGTGCCTCTCGAAATTTAAAGACTTCCTCCAATAGGAATTGTGGCCAATCAATTGCCGAACAATTTCGTCGAACGCTATATGTCCGGTCTATATGTCCCTGTTCGCATTGTGTCCGGTCAATCAGGACCTTCTTCACCCCCCCCCCCTCCCTTCCCTCCCTTCCCCTATCATCCCCATTCGGACATCCGAAATTTAAAACAAATTGTATTCGGAAAATTTTCAAAGTTTGGCAAATTTGTACTAAAAAAAATAGTAAATTTTGTACTCTGAAAAGGTTGAGAATTTTGCCAATTTGTCCTCAGAATCTGTTGGAAATGTTAAAAATTTGTAGGCCTACTTGGGGAAACGGGGAAAATTTTGCAAATTTGTGCTCGAGAAAACGTGGAAAAATTTGTAAAGATAACCTCGGAAAAGGTTTAGAATCTTTCAAGTTTATGCTCGAGAAAAATGAAAATTTTGCAAATTTTGAGCTTTCAAGTTCTCTGACTTTTCCAAGTTTTCCAGGACTGGAGGTAAACTGTTTACTTACTTGTGCAATGTATAACACATCACTTACGCGATATTGCGCTCAATTTCCCTTTCACTTTGGGAGCTGATTTTATTTGTTATTTTTTTATCAAGTGGACGTCCGAGTTGGTCATACCCCCCTCCCTCCTCCTGTCCACATTGTGTCCGTGACACAATCTATCCCTCTACTCCCTACATGAGGACGAATTTTTTGAATGGCGTCACTTCGATGGATGCTTTTGCCCTTAATTCCACCTATCGGACAGAATAAGTGTTTATTCTGTCTTACCCCGGGACAATGTGCGAAATTGATTCATGACTTCACAAATCAAAAATAATTGCGTTGACAAGGTGGAAAACATCCTCCTCCGGTCGGCCATATTGTATTTCCCACCGAGTTTATTTCCATTTTGAAAATGGCAGACGGAGCGCACGATTGGGGCAAATTAAGCGTGCGGATGAACAAATCAACAAACGCGTGCGACGATTCGTCACAGGGGGCACAAACCATCCTGAATTTCCCACACTATTCAAACAGGTCTTTGTGCCAGTTTTACCCCTAGTTTTGGACAACTTGTGGTCGACCACTCGTACGCTAAACATACGTGCAAATGTAGTGGTCATTCATAAACGACTCGAGCGTATGCCGTCCAAAATAAACGAGGGGGAGAAACACGTGCTCGAAACCTTCCAAGTGTTGGTCAGTTATTCCTATGAAAGCTGCCAGCTTTTGTATATATGCGAAGAATTGTGCTCAGTCGGCCAGGAATCGAGACTTTCGTTCCACCATACGAAAGTATAAACAATAGATAGGGATAAGATGAGGCCATTTCAAATGGCTTTTGTAGCATAAATGTAGGGGGACATTTACGTGATCAAAATTGAAATTATTCATTTTGTTAAGGCAACTGAAACTGCTGCTTTTCAGAAACTGCAAATCTTAATAATCTTATTGTGTTCTGCATGATTAGCACAAAAAGGGCAGCATTAAACTTTGGTGTTCTGCGAAATCACTGTGGCAGTTTCAAATTTCAAACTTTTTAGTCGCGGCAGGTGATTAGGAGTCATTTGATGGGCTCGCTTGACGTAATGGGTCATTGATCTTCGAGTAGGTTTTAATGACCTCTTCCCAGATCTTCCTTTGATAAGTATTTTTCAAATAATCTCATCAATGTTCCCTTATATCCCCCGCATTGTACTTAATGACGGTCTGATCGGCACACCATATGTGTACTGTGTCAAGAGCCACGTGACAGCTGGTCTATTTATCTCAGGGGGACGGAATTTCGGGGTTCGTGCAACTCATTCCCCTCAAACCCTTAAAGCCCACATATTGCACCAAACGCCCGTTTGTGCCGATGGCCTATTTTGAGTGGTTTCGTAGGGAGCATTTTTCCATTTAAACCATGCATGCTGTTTATTTGTATTTTCTGGAACTGCCCCTGTGGATTTACCACCGAATCATATATTTTCAGAAAGTTTTATTTCATTTGTGTACGCGTGAGTTTTGCCTTACGTTATGGTACATATCATTTGGTTGCTTTATTGTCGTGCAGTTTCACCCATTGTCCCAAAAACATTCAGTGTTCATAAAACATAAATTTTCAATTTTCCCTGCTATTGTTGTTATTGAAAATTAATATAGGCATGGAATTGCTTCTTTTTTCAAATCTCAAATAATCAGATTGTTGCGACAAGCTAACCGGACTAGAAACTAATATTTATGTCATGCCGTGCCATTATTCTGAAGGTCTCAGCTCGATCTTTCTGAACTAAATTCTTGAAGAGTTCACGTCTCTATAAACTTCATCTTTTTTTTTTCAAATGATTTGATTCCTTTTTAAGTCAATACGATTAATAAAGATCAAATCGGCATTATAAGGTCTGCCTTCAAAATGTGTTAGAAATCGTCAAATTGATAGAAAGCAAACTAAGCAAATATTATTAAGCTTATTACTAAGCAACAATCTGTTTCTGGGATGGTCAATTCGGTCATAATGTGCTTGAAAAAAATGAAGCTTGTCATTTGTTGCATTTTATTCTACATGTACAGTATATATTGTACATGTGTCGTCCTTTATTTCATTATGGGCGATTATCCATTTGATAAGATTGTGCAATACGCAATGCTAAATGATAGTAAGTTTATTGAAAAAGTATGTTGGTTTTTATACGTTTAATCCAGTTATATCCAATAATACATCCATATTAATTTTTAAGATAAGAATTTCTATATGTTCCACCGAGTATGTGCTTTTAAAATCTAATGGCATAAATAATGTAGTTTTTTTTGTATGGGAAATTCGTTTACGAAGTCTGTAATGCCGAGTTTTTGCATCGTTCTCTTCGAAGAAGTAAACAAAAAATGCAGCTGTCTAAATTAAATATTTATAAATGTTTAAGGCATATGAGTAAATACATGCATGTATCGAGGCGAATGCTTACGGATATACGTTTTAAGTTTAACGGGAGAAAAAAATGCTGATCCTTACACAGTGACTTGGCCACTAAACAGGATTTGAGTGCAAATCAGAAGACGTAACGTATAGCATTGTACGTAATCCTCATTTATCAGTTACTCAACAGTCATAGGGGAAAACAGCGTTTTTATGAAAAATCCCATTTGGCATAAAAAAAATCTTTATTTGAGATTATGAGATGTAAATGCACTATAAGGAGAACGAGTCTCTAGCTCGCTATGGTAACTTTATTTGCATTGTAGCAAATCATGATTCATGCGTTTATTTGCCGAATTAAAATCCTAAGTAAAACACGAATTGGAAAATGACTCCTGTACCTAAAACAAATATACCATATACGTTCATCTTGCAAATATTTGATTTTTAGAGAAAAATATTGCGGCGAAAGCACTTTAGGAGAGCTCCTTTCTTGACGATATTTGTAGATGTAATATGTCATAAGAACCTTATACAAATTCCTAAATTTCACAAATATGCCCAGTGGAGCATTCTCGGTAAATATTCTTTCGTTTCTCTTGCGCAAAATTTTGAGTTGATAAAAGCACATTTGCTCTCAGTGATTGCCCTCCTACAGGGGACTTGGTCAGTACTCTCATTATAAATTGCGAATATTCAGTCAGATAAAACCACTTCTAACAATCACGAAGTTTCTTGTATGCACATTTAATTAAAACGTATTGATTTATTTTTATTTTTTATTTTTGTGCAAAGTACTACTCGTATAGAACTTTCGATTAGTTGAAAACTGTTAGTTTGTCGTTAAATGAGCTACTATGAAAATGGTTAAACCAGTCATTTTAATTTGTTATGCACGTGTCACCGAAAAAAGTTAGTTTACGCGGCACTTTAATTAAGAGGCACTTAAAATTCGGAATTCAACCGGCCATGTACTTTCCCTGTACTTACGCCGTAATATTATTTACATTTTTGATGCTTTTTTTCGTATTTTATTAATTTTTCCGATGCTTCGAATTAGGTATACTTTACATTTAATCCGTTTATAAATGAAGCACTAAAGTCAAATGGCTTCCATGAAATAAACATGCTTAACATAAATTCTGCTGAATCACAACTTTTATTTGCATCCGAGTGATATATATTCATGAAACATGGCCTCAAATAATCGTGACAAAACTTAAGGAATATTCTGCTGGGAAATGTAAGGAGGAGGGAAACATTCCTCGTAATGTGATTGACAAATGCTCGGAATAAATTTGCTTAAAAAATTGCTGAGAATGTTTCGCTCGAAATTCTACGAACAAAAGTAATCTATTCAAGGATCGTGTATGGATCGGTTTAATTAATAATTAATCTTAATGTGCTCGCTCATTTATTTCCCGGAAACGTTTAATCGAAGTTTTTCTTTTTAAGAGACATTTCCCTTCGGGTAAATGTGGCGAAGAGTATTTTTGAATTAAAATCATCTAATTGATGAATTATTCCCATGGATTCATTTTTCCGCAAGTACAGCATCACCCTCGGGTGCTCGTAAACTTGCAATTATTCACCGATCCATTTTAATTTAGTTATACTTTTGCATTGTTAATAAAGCGAAAAACATTTGGCAATGAACAGTGTTTATTGCAAATTTTGGCTTTACCTTTGGGATGTATTTGGAAGTTTTGTCATCTTTTATAATTATCATTCAATTTATAGGTCGCTTCTGTTTCTAAAGCATTCCTAGCTGGACACTGACATCATATACTTTTTATTTATTTTTTTAAATCTTAATAAGTACACTAAGCTAAAAAAATATTCTATTTACCCATAAATGGAGCTTCCATGCGATGCCACCTCTGGACTGAAAGCAATTTCTGAGGGGGGAAAACACAACATCATCGGGAAAACAATTATTTTGGGACAATTATCTGAAAATATGCATTTAATCGAATATACAGTAGTACATTAGACAAAACCGTTTGTTTAAATAGGTCAGAAAGTAAGAGAAAAAAAATAAAATGACACAAAAAGAGATAAATTGAAAGATGTTTCTTTGTAATTTTTTCTTTTTTGCGACCATATAGGGGTACTGTATATGGCACGTCACTCTTGACGGAAATCAATACTTCATCTAACTTTTAAGTTAGATTAAAAATTGTCGTAATTGTTTCCATTGATTCTAAGATTTTTTTAAACGGTATTATTAGTTCGTGAATATTTTTAGTTGATAGTTTCAACCAATTTTTCTTTCAAAACTAGACCTATCTTCCAGTTCCCTCTTAGTGCGCGGAACCATTATCTTTTAGCAAGTTGCTCGCTATCTTTAGCCGTCCTTAAAAGAGGTAAGAAAGTGACCCTAACTGTTTTATCGCTGTTGAATTCCACCGAAAAGAAGCTGATGAACATTCATGTGGGTCTGTAAATCTGCTTAAAAGGCGATATTCGAGTTCATGAAAACACTTTTATTGCCTTTTCTACTTGGTCAATGTGCTGGTGAAGACCCGTTTTATTTCGAGAAAATTAACAAGCGTGGGCTCAGCGTGTTGATGTTTCGCATTAGCAGTTAACGTTTCGTGCAAACGTTGCTGTCGAGCCCATCATTAAGTTAAGTCAGTAAAACACTTAACGCTGATTAAAATTATCGGCCAGCCGGAAAAAAAAAGGTATCGGCGTTAAATACGAGCGTAACAATTTGTAGGCGATGAAAGGTCCTGTACATGTAGCCATCAATTGGCAGCGTTTGCTGGGCAAAAAAGCGAGCAAATAAACCGTTAAGGCTGATGGATAATTTAAAGTAAATGCTCTGACCTTATTACTGAGGTAACGAGTAAACCCGCATCATTTTTGAGATGTTTTGGGGACGTAAATTCCAGGATCGAATACAAATAGAGGTTTTAAACGTAATGGTTGTGCCGTTTGCCAATTTGGCAAATGTTTACTGACACGGCACAACCGGTAACAATCAATAGAAGTGGTTCTAAACCTAATTGCAATTCCAATACGGGGAAAACCTAATTTAATATCTAATAAAGGCTGTAGCCTGAATTCTGGTCAAAAGTAAGGAAAAATCCTCTGAAATGTAAGGGTGGGAGCACATTGAGACTTTTAAATTAAGAAATTTACTTACCCAGCGGGCTAACAAGTAAATTTCTTAATTTAAAAGACTCGATGTGCTCCCACCCTATATTTGTACATGCTGTACGGTTAATTTTCTATCAATAATGATATAAATAATGATTGAATTCCTGATTCGGTTGCATCTTATGCAACTGTATAAGAAATCTGGTTTTCTCTGAAATATTAGGAGTAATTTATCCTTGACAAAATTAACGATTCGAAATGACATCTATATTTGTTTTAACTTTCTTTGATCACAAAACGAAGTAACTTTAAATTTAAGAATCATTACTATTTAAAGCCTCGCATATAAATTATCAGTCATTGGGCAAGAATCAAAAGGAGTCCTTTAATTGCGATAAAGTTTGATTGTTATCCTGCCGTAGCATTTTCTTTACACCACAATGTATCATTACTATAGTGGTAGTTGTTGTAAATGTTTTAAATGATTTTTTTTTAATTATAGCTTTAACAATACTCAATACTGTTTTGGAAACTTTAGTTATTTGTGATGTACACTATACTTCTAGTCCCCTTACACCAAATTTGCTTTCAGTTTCAAAGAATATCATTTGGTGTAGATGATGTAGTACAAAAGACAGTAGACTCCCTCGTATTTACTTTAAATCCTAAATTTAAATTTTTTTTTTCATCCTCCATTTTCTACCCTCTTTGATATAAATTCGTATCATTTGGGACCATCGTAGACATTCCCGAAAATCAAGACAAACGAGCTCGCTCCCATCGAGGCCAATCATGTACAATAGGCTATTAATTCCCATTAGCTGGAACACGGTCTCCAGCGAATTTTATCACATTTTAATTTGGCGCGTAGAAAGGAGTTTATTAAGCTTCATTTTACTTTCATCGCGATAATAAATTAAGCGCGTGATTTTGAAGATTTTCACAAAATCCGTCTTGGGAAATGAGTGCAAATTGAAATGGTTGAACTTTTATTGCCATATTACGCAGAAATCCAATATGATGGCGTTTCTTCGCGTTACCTTTGACTCGTTTTAAAGTAGTACGTTTGTTTCTTTTGTAATTTCGAGCATTTATCAACCTATCACAGGATTTGGCACTTTTCTGGCTCAAGACTTCCATTTGGTCGCCATCTTGTTTCTAAGATGGTGACAAAATTGCTTTAATGTTTTGAAAATTCTGCAGAGCTCCCACATCGGGACATCACTTTTTTAAGGTCCATTGAAGGAGATGGGATAATAATGAATAATAAGAACATGTCATAGTTTTCTATGGTCAGCACAAATTCCAATGTGATCAATAAGATCACAGATTTAAACATTATCCAATATATTTTTAACGGTTAAAACGCACTCAAACAAGTAAAATAAACCCGTAATTTATTGCATACAACTTTCAAATGACACGATTGAATAATTTAGCATTTCATCTGGACTAAGTTACAGCTCTAAAACAGTAGGCCTAGACTGTTGCATCCGAATACTATACTGTTCATGTACAGCGTATAAATGCGCAAAAGCACATTGGCTTACGACAAACAATTTTGTCTTGTTTGTAATAATGAGGATAGACAAATGCAACGTATGCCGTAAGAGATCAAAAACTATCATTTTGACATTTCAGGCTTGACTTCGATGTTAGAAATGGGAACATGTTGGTTGGAAAAACGTTGGTTTTAGCAGTTCAATTATTTTGGGATGATTGAGTGATGTTTTGAAATGTTCAGCTTGACATGCGCTTTATAACATGTTTGCTCATGTTTATTTGGTTTCCAAGGCGCACAGGCTCATATTGCTATTCCTTCATGCCCTGTGCTAATGGTAATAAAATATTTAGTTGCTCAAGAGCTGTCGGATATTGTTTTTATTATTTCGACTGACATTCTTGACTGTTAGAGAAATAGCAATATCGGAGTGTAATTCACCCCCACTTACGTATAAATAAGTGTATTCGCAAAAGCAAACGAATTGAGTCAATTCGTCTGGCAGATTTTACATGCACTATTCTGATTAACAGACTTCTGGAGCAACGATGGACAATAAATTAAAGAATACAATTACAGCGATCAATAATCTCCTAATTCCTGCAATGGTAAACTCCTAGGAACGTATAGTTTTGCTCTTATGAACGATTATCAATTCAAGACTTATTCTTTGTTGTACTATTCACCTAGCTTGGGATACATAAAATTTTGAATTCCCCCGTTCATTTTTAACAAAACAAACTTGGAAGAATACAGTATGAAGTCATCTGCCAATACCACCGTATTTCATTTTCTCACCTTCTTATGGATTCTTGCCAACTTTATGCACCAGAGAATTGAAAAAAAAATATAATCGTAAATAGCCCAAGGTAGATTATTCGTACTAAAAGGAGGAAAGTTTTGAATTTCTTTCGTTAAAACAAAACTGTTCCAAAACTTAGCATTGCAAGGTTTATGGATTGAGTTAAGTGATTGCGCTTACATTTAAGTTGACAAGTAATCTATATTTCTGGAAAACATCTCTCTAAATATGGTAAAATGGTGCCCTAACCATATTAAATGGTGTCGTCACGAAGTTTTTTTCGTTCGGTATTTTTTTCCAGCTGGAATGATTTGTCATTACAATGACGTTAGTAGCAATGAACTTCTGAATAATTGAATGTCGCAATTGTTAATGTCTTGGTTAGTTATTTTTCAGAGTAATGTTTCGTTTTCCAAATATTGATATTAAAGAAAACGCATGGATCAAACCTGAATTTGCGATACCTTTTATCTTACAAAAATAAAATGACCTAACATTATTATTTCAGGATGTTGGTAGGCGCACCAAAGGATAAAGGAACTGGAAATGTATACAATTGCGAACTAACAACTATACCAAAAGATTGCAAAGCACTGGACATAGAGGCGAAGGAATTAGGTACTACTCAAATTACGTCTTTTAAGATAATTTTCTTTGAATTGTTTTCCTCGTTACTATAGTGGAGTTTTGTAGTTGTCATCTACATGTATATTACATATTGAGTAAATCATCTGTTATAAAGTTTACGAATGTTTTAAACTACAGAGTTGTAAATGTATACTCATCATGTTTTGTAGACGCCCAGGAAGATCGGACCGACCAGTGGCTCGGTGTCACTGTTAGGAGTCAAAAAGTGGGAGGATTTGCAATGGTAGTCAAACATTTTCTAAAAGTTTAAAAGGCGATTACTATGAAGTCTTCCGAATTGAATATTTATCATACTTTTATTTGTATTAAAGGCTTGCGCCCATCGCCACGTAAAAACCCTCGCAAATGCTCGGTGGGGTTTGGGACGTTGTTTTTCTCTAACGTCTAGTTTAGATTATGATGAAACATGGACGCCTTGTGAGGGACGTTCCACGAGCAAAGCTCACGAGGAATTTGGTTATTGTCAAGCTGGTACAAGTGCCCAAATAACAGAGGTAAGTTGAAACTTATACACGAGTTACAGTACATTGTATGAGTTCAGAAGGAGAGGGAATAAGTATTCAAGTTTTCGAACCTCGAGCACTTGGACATTTTTAATTAAGTCTTTCATACCTCGCCCAAAAAACCTTGTTACTGTCTGTAAACGTTTCTTATGTCCGCCATTTGCGAAGGCAGAACTACGTGTGAATACGATGTGAATTTAAAATTGTATTAAATACTTCAGGACAACAGCATTTTATTCGGATCTCCTGGCCCTTACACTTGGAGAGGTACAATTTTTGGGAATAGTGTCGAGCAAGGGATAAATGCTGATCGGCAATGGTATTTAGGTCCTCTCGATACAGATTATCCAGTGGACAAATACAGTTATTTAGGTAACCAGTCAAGAAATTGAGTAAACTTGGCCATAAACTGAAGTTGATTTTCATTAACTTCTAATAACTTTTACTTTTGTCTGAATTTTAAAAGGAATGTCAGTTACTTCTGGAAGGTTTTTTGGGAAATCCATGAGTTACGTTGGCGGTGCCCCTCGATCCAATGGTACTGGTCAAGTGGTATTCTTCAAAAAATACCCCGCCACACCAACATACGGTGTTGAGCTCGTTTTATCAGGAGATACGTTTGCATCTTCATTTGGATACGAAATAGTTAGCATCGATTTAAACAAGGATTCGTAAGTCAACCGTTTGTAGATCTACGTGTATTCTGCATGTGCAACACATACAGTGGATTGAAGTATTGCAGATAACCTATACTTAATAAAAATACTAAGTCGTATGCTTCTTTAATTTATTGAAATCTAAGGGCGAAATGGAGCCAACACAAAAAAAAATTGCCTTACTACATACTGTATGTGTTTGTAAAACATAGGCATAGGAAGGGAATTTTCCCTATTGACCATCTTTTTACAGCTATTGTTAATCATAAAGAATTTATTTTGTTTTTATATCGATGTTGTGGTCAAACTTTTATATTAATTTATTATTTTTTTTTAAACAAAGATTTTTGGATCTAGTCGTTGGAGCTCCATTTTTCTATGGAAAAGATGCTGGCGGTGCCATTTACGTGTATATGAATGATGAACATGTAAGTTAAACCATTTTGCACTAAGATTTGGTGATTTTAAATGATTTTTTTTGTTTGTTAATAATTTAACCTAAAGCAAAAATGGGGCAAAAATAAAATGTGCCCTGATACTAATTAATATGTTATGTTTATTTAAGGGTATCAACCCAAATGCTGAGCCATTAAGAATCACAGGAAAGCCAGATTCGCGATTCGGCTTCTCGTTGGCTAACTTGAATGACTTGAACAAAGATGGATATGATGGTATGCAGCTTCATTATTTTTTCCTGATCAAGTGTATACGCATGTATAACTCCACATTAGGATTTTTAAACAAATTTTTCGTCATTTCACAGATTTGGCAGTTGGAGCTCCTTATGAGGGAAATGGTGTGGTTTACATATATCTGGGTTCAGATGTGGGAATTTCAAAGGAGCCTGCTCAAGTACGTAATAATAAAAGGCATTTTTGAAACGGCAGGTGGCTTAAATTAATGCCAATTTTTTATTATTCTACTTCATTCAGGTAATTCGTGCTGAAGATTTACCTGGCTTACCAATTTCCACGTTTGGCTATTCTCTCTCTGGAGGAATGGATCTTGATGGAAACGGTTATCCCGATTTATTAATTGGAGCCTATGACGCTGATCGGGTGGTGCTTTTGCGTGCTCGTCCCATCATTAACATTGAAACAAAAGTGGAAGGAGACCTTTCTAATATAGATCCCAACACTAAAGGCTGCCGTGGAAACCGTGCTTCTACAAATGTTTGGTTAGTTTGGACTATTTAAAATTCCGATGATATTGTTACCAGAAATACAATTGTTGCTTTTATCATATTCTCATCAAATCGTTTTATTTATAGCACTACAGTTCGCACATGTTTGAGGCTTGTAGGAGGATCTACGAGCGGCTCATTAAGAATTAAGTACGGCCTTGTCGCTGAGGTATTTGGAGGGAGACATTTTTCACGGGTCACGTTGGAAAGGGCAAAGCCAGAAACCAATCACCTTATTGATGAAATTATTACTTTGGACTCTACAAAAACAACATTTCAGTGCATAGACGAAGTGGTTTATGTCAAGGAAAGGGTACCTCGTGCTTTCAACTTCATTCTTTGTTTCAAAAAGTTAATTATTAAAAATCAAGTAACTGAGTATGAAAAATGTTTTTGACCATTTTTGTTTTCTTTCAGAACCACACCCTGGACATATTAACTCCAATAAAATTTAAGCTAACTTACAGCTTGCAACAATCTCCTCCAAGTCCAGAGCGACCTGGAAATAGGATTTTAAATATTGATAGCTACCCAATTTTGAATCAAAGGGAGGCAACAAAGATATTCCAAGTAATGAGATTGCATTTGATTCAAAACAGTTGTTTGAAGCGCAAGTTTTATTTTAGTAAGCAAATTTCTCATTGTTTATATTTTTGTAAAAAAGGTGACATTTGCCAAGGATTGTGCTGAGGATGACATTTGTCAAAGTGATCTCCATACAGAGGCTGCTATAGTTGCAGAAAAGTAAGCAGATGACTGAATTTTTTACCAAATTCATGGGGATTGAAACTGATAAATGGCTCAGTTAACTATAACAAAACTTAAGGAACTGGCAAATAATTTCTAAATTGTTTATAAAGTTTAATTGCCATGAATGACATTAATTTAAAGTAAATATTAGTTGTACATATACTTATATGCAGGTTGACAAAATGCTTTTATAATTAAGCTTCGATAGATATATTTAGGAAATGTTAATTTTTTACAATTCATAATTTAATAATACTTGTTGGATGTTTTTAGGGATGGCATACTTCAGAAGGTTTCCGATACAACGCTGGGCAAATCCGATGAAATCTTACTGAGCATCAACGTTTCCAATACTGGTGAATCGGCTTATGAAGCTTTTACGTATATCAGTTTTTCAAGCTCTCTCAGTTACGTAGGATTTAGGTTCTATCCAGAAGAAAAGGTAAGTTTATTATAATGAACAGTGTGGAGTTTTGTTCGAGACTAAATAAGTTGCATGACTACACCGACTTTCTACGTAGGGCGTTGAGAGAATCAAACCATGTAGTCCTGTGAATAAAACTCTAATTTCTTGCATATTAGGAAATCCATTCAAAAAAGAGGTCAGTATGCTTTTGTTCATTTTTAAGTAAATATGTCGATTGAATTATAAGAAACTGATAATTTTTTTTAACAGTTCAAGAACTTTTTACTGGCTTTCAATCCAAGTACAGTTAAAGATAAAGAGAAAATGATAGAGTTTAGAGTGAAATCGAACTCGTGCGTATTCATATTTTTAACCTATAAATAGCCTTTTAACATCAATCAAAAATGCAACATAATTCTTTTTTTACAAATGCACACAGAACTAGCTATGAATTGACAGAAGAAGATGATAGGATTGTTCAATCCAAGATTATTCGAAATGTTGAACTACAAATTTTTGGGTTTGTTAAGATTTAGTACTCTTATTATCTCGCAATATAAGAAGAGAAATTGTGCGTCGTTGTAGCACCTGTTACAGTCGAATTCGTGAACAATGCGTAATCGAATTTCACTTCAAATTCAGCGCTTATACAGACGAACAAGTATTTTATGGTGGTGAGATCAGAGGAGAAAGTGCCATGAAAACAGAAGATCAGGTTGGCAGTCCAGTTGGCCACAAGTATCATGTAAGGAAATGTAGAAATAACATTATTTAAAGAGCCTATTATTCAGGCCTAGATTAATAATAAATGCCTGTTCATTTTAGGTAATCAATAAAGGGTTATGGAAAGTGGAAACTATCACAGTGGAAGTTGACTGGCCTTATGAAGTTGAAAATGGAAAGAAGCATGGAAAATGGCTATTGTACCTCATAGAAGCGCCAAGGGTATCTAGCATTAGTCATTTCACATTTCGTAAAAGAAAATATATTTGATGATATGGAGTTTATCTTAATTAACAAAATATTTGATAGGTTGCTCGAGGCCAACGTGGTGAATGCAAAATAGATAGGCAAAGGGTGAATCCGCTAAGATTAACGGTAGGCAAACTATTTTAAATTTATTATTTTTCGTTTTATATTTTCAAATTTTGCAAATTTGAATAGCTTAGGTTAAAGATACAAGTTACAGGTGGTATGTATTTATTCTTTGGCTTTGCATATATATAGTGTGAACTTAAAAACTTCATCCATATTAATTTGTCATGGATTGGGTTTAACCAATTAATCTTTTTTATTTTAAATCGAATGCACATAAAACAATAACCATCATTTCAATTAATTAATTATTCAGTGTTCATATCTTGCTATCACATTTTTAGAGATCCACTTTCGTTCATTATTGCAACTTCATTTTATTAACAAAAGAATAAAAATTATGGATTGCGAAATTGCTATTAAAAACTAAGAACTGATAGTTTATTTGGCATTTTTAAATTGAACAAGGACCTAAACTGATCATCTGCATATCGTGTGATATTATACGTAATGTTAAAGTCAATATGTGTGGTGATACATTTTTTTAAAAAAATAAATAGTGTTAGAATAATCAAACTATATGGAAACTCAATTTATTTTGCCAATATGACGTTACTCAATTTATTCTATTGTGGAGACTTTCTCGGTGGCACATTCTTTGCATACCTCTCGATCTGCTATTGCGTTTCTCTTGAAATAGTGAACATACATGTAAACCAAATGAATGCATAATTTCTATTATAATTTGAAATTCTATTTATCTATAATTGATTAATTGGCAGTTGAAATGGCCCGGCGCTATATGCCAAAAAATACACATAAAATTAACCTAGAATGGTTTACCACTACATGGATACAAGTTAACATCCCTTAAAATGAAGCTGTTTAGAAATGTCCCGTTCAAGTGATATTGCATGATTTCTCGAGGCTTGACTCTTTCATTTATATTGTTATGATAAATATTCTGTTTGGTTTCACTTTATTTTTGGTGTTGGTATTCCTTATTCACAGGTAAATGAGACACTCAAGTTATCTTCAGTAAGTTTAAAATTTTGACAAATCAATGGCTGTAGATTGCTGTTGTAATCTCTTGCCACTCAGCGCTTTGGAATGCCATAAATGGGAATGCTGAGCCTTTTCATGTTGTTTATTAAGTTTTTTTAACGTCATCGCAGTATCATGCAATCTGCTTTTGAAATATATAGTACATTTTCAAAATTGTTTTACCAGTGATAGCTTAAATCTGATACATATCTTACAGTTCTTAATTCTGTAAAGATTTAATACAATTAATATCAAAGACAAAAATGCTGTACTAAAAAGGTTCAGTTTCAAAGAAATGGTACTAATAATCTCTACGCATGCAGCCTGTTACGTATTCTTTGCTTCCAAGTAATTCAAGAGTTTTGCTCAAAAACTAGTTAAGATCAATTTTATGATCAAATACACGTACATGTATATAACAAATGTTGTGATCTTTGTGAAGGTTTTTAGTTTTTATTTGTAATGTTGGTTTAAAAACGATCGAAGCAATTAATACGCTTGTTTTTAATAACTCACAGCTTGCTTTTAACTTGCTAATCCAACTTAGTTTTTACCATAATTATTTTTTCACTATAACTTTTATTTACCTTTTGCCAATTATTATTTGTAAAACCGTCATAAGAGCTGAGTCTCTTTGAACGAAATAAATCACTTACTGTTTATTACTTAAAAATTCTGAACATTAAAGAAATGTTTTGTTCAATATTGTATACGGCATCAGTAGCCTGGTTGTACCTATTGGTATTGCCTTGAAATAATTAACCATTGTAAAAAGCAAGCCATTTGAACAAGTGAACAGCTTGAGCAGTTTAAACAAATGCTAGAAAATTATGAAACATGATAACAATATGTTAAAATACATGCAATTATACCAGGTTGAACCTGGTATGCTTAAAAATATATACAGAATTTATTTTTACAAATGCGTTACTTCAAACCAAATAAAGAAATTCTGTTTTCATCTTTTTTTTAGAGTTGGTTTGAACGCTTTCGTATTTAGAAAACTTGACTTGCAATACCTATTGCATAGATGCATTACTGTTGTGTTTATCTTGTAATGTAATGGTGGCTGTACGTGTGCATTTAGCATGGATGTTTGTATAGCACTTAAAGCGCCTTGATCTTTTTGCAACCAATGTAACATCCAATTTGGACAACTGCAATTACTATTGAAATTAAGTAAATGCCAACTTGTGAGATGCCTTTTTTCAGAAACCATCCACAGAAACCATCGAAGATATACAAAGCGATGCAGCGGAATACCGCGACTCTGATGCTGGGAATGGAAGTACTGGAAACCGAAGAAAGCGAGACGCTAGAATTGAACCGGAACACGTCAACATAAATGGAAAAGAAGGCAAAGTGGTTACTCTGGTAAAAATAAAGAATAGTTTATAAAACAAAAGCTTCTTATGTTATATTGCTGATGTAAATACCACGGTTTTTTATTTTTAGGATTGCTTGCAAAACACTGCAAAGTGTTTCAAGTTCCATTGTTATATATATAATCTGCTTGCAAATCAAACTGCCATAATAGAAATTCGAGCAAGACTTTGGAACAGTACATTTGTTGAGGTATGACATACATATTATTCGTTAGATATATTGACGTAGTTGTTCTGATGAAAGATATGTCAGATTTTTATAAGAATAACTGAGACCATAACAGATATGATGGTGCATTCTGACACGTATATAAATAATAATGAAATTCTGATATTTGTTTCAAAATATGGAATCAGTGTTTTTGAAGAATTTGAAGTTATGGACTTGCTTGCATCAATTAGGTTATTTAAATTCTTTAGCACCAAAAAACTTTTTCAAAAGCTTTTTCAAAAGCTTTCAAAACTTTTTCAAACAATTGTAGAAATGGATCATGTTGGAAATTTAAAAAAAAAATTAAAAGCAACTCGTTGCTTGTAAATGCTAATTAAACGCGAGGTTGTTCTGCAAGACTATTATCAATTAATTTAAATGTCTTTCTATAATTAGGACTATCCAGATGTTGATTATGTGAGAATTCAGTCCAGGGCAAGAATCCAACTTGATCCTGAGATTGAACTCAAGCAAGATACCAGAGATGACCATTCTATCGTAAGATGACGTTTATCTGTTTGAGAATTGCTTTAGCAAATATTTAGTAAATTGATGAATAATATTTTATTTTAAAACAGGCGGAAACAAAAGCCTATCCAGATATTAAAATAGTTCCAACCATTGAAGATGTGCCAATTTGGATTATTATTGTTTCTGTTTGTGCTGGTGTGCTGCTGTTAATAATAATAATTCTTCTTCTATGGAAGGTAAGATTTAGTTTCAACTTAGTGCCACTGTCTTTTTGCAATTGATTTGCCTGGGATTACTTAGCTGTAAGATCCTCTTATACAAAGAACAAACCTTTATGGTTACATCTGAAAGTATCTTTTGCAAAGTTATGTAAAAAAACAGTATTGCGCAACTTATTTTGTTAAATTGTCGACTAAAAAAGCAAGCTGCTGCATACGGTTTGCCAATAGCATGATATACCGCCAAAATGACAATCTGCATAAGGTCCATTGGTATTGGTCGTTGCCATCGTGAGAATTCCTTTTTATTCACCCATGCATTCGATTGCTTGAAGACACGTTATCTTCAGTAAATGTAACTAATTTGGTAATTTTGGATTTGTTAGCAGTGATCAAAATGTTTATCATTCTCAAGAGAAAGCAGCTTGCAGACACACGCGTATTAACTGCGTCTTGAATTATGCTTTTGTAAGTTTGTTATTCCTTATTTACTTTCAGTTTGGTTTCTTCAGAAGAAAGAAGCATGAAGCCATGATGAAAGGCAACTTAGAGAAACAACCCAATGATAGAAACAATGTTGATCATTGAAAATTATTAAATTGTTATTGGTTTAGTTAAGGTAAGAATGCATAATCAATTTAATGTTACTAATTGTTGAACCTGAATGTTACTTATTCTGAAAAATGTTAATGCTTTTTTAGTTTTCATAATTGCTGAGCTTGGACACATTAACGCCCATGGATGGCATTCATTTGACAAGATTTGAAAATTAAGGGGTTTTGTTAAGGGCAATCTTCAGAAATTTTCAGAGAAATTCACTTTTCTTTATAATTTTGTAAAAATTATGCAAATAGTTTGATAGATTTCATTCTACGAGCGATGCTCGCGTTGTCGATAAACCTAGTCATAATTTGTTACCTGCAGCAGCAATTGGGACAAAGCTATCAGGATATTACCTTATAGTAAGTTTTCCAAAATTTTGAGGTAGTGGAAATCTCGATCAAAAGTTCGATTCATCCATAGTGCATTATAAACTTTTTAAAACTTTATCGCTTTTTCAATATTTCAAATTTTTGTTGAGTAGGCCTACATTTTTTAATAAAACGAAAAACATCAATGGATTATGTCCTCCGATGTCTTTGTCCCCAGGGCTGATGATAGCAGAGTAACTATTACTTTTGTAATCTATTACCTACTTTTGGTTAAATTCTAGTTTATTTAATGTGAGATGGTATCTTACATGTTGCGTGAAATTTCTTTCACTATGAGTTTTAGTTCTGAAAATGCTAATTTTATCCAAAATATCACATTTCTCAACTTTTTAAAAAAGCAGATGTTTCTGTTTACGTGATATACGTTTTATGAGTTATTGTATGGCTTTTGAGTTCTTGTTTTAGGATCAACTGAATGTGAGGAAGCATTTAAATCCCTCCAGGCCCCAATGAGCTCTTTTCTCCAACTTGCTGATGAATTTGTAAAAAAAATCTCCCGTCCCCTTTTTGGTGTGTAAGATGTTGTACGTGCCACACTCTTGTTATTTGACGATGCATGGTATGTTCACTGCAGTTGAATGAAAGGTTTGCTAAGTGTAAATGTGGCTTAATTAGTTCTGTAGTTTCTTTAGATTGCTTTACATTGTTTGTAAGGCGAATTTGTTTTTTTAATTTGGCTTTGCCTCCTTTCCCAACTAACTGCCATTTTTTAATATGCTCTGTCCAACTCGATATTTAAGAGGAAATGTAAAACAGCATGTGGGCTGTGACTTATCAGTTTGTTCTCATATACGTCTATGAGGTAGCTCGTTTTTAAATGATATCAGTGTGTGCCAAATCATTGATAAAGTAAGATTTTCGTTCGGCATATGCTACGAATTCCTCGCTATGTAAGGTGGTCTGTAAAAGCCCTTTTCCGGCAATGCAAAATACTGCAAAAATTTTTCTTGGTGTAAGACTAAATTACTTGAGGCTAATTATATTTATACAATTTTAAGATTCACCTTTGTATTTAAAAAAAAAAAGAAGAAACTTGAAACGAATGGAAATTGGAGGGGGAGGCATGGAGATTCAGACGAACAAATGTTTTCGCCTCCTATTTCCACTCTTTCCCAATTTTTTTAAAAAATTAAAAAGGGGCTCTTAAAAGTTTATAAATATAATAGGCCTCAATTACATGAGTCTTACTGTATTTAAAGGAGAAAATAAATCTCGTTAACTTCCTCGAAACGAGATTGTGGTGAATAATCTTAAACATTGCAGGTGTAGGGCGCTATAAACCACCTTTAGCAATTTACAGAAGTTAGTTGATCATGTTGATGTTATGTGTAAATAATGCATAAACTTGCAGTGTTTTTACCAACGGCTGGTTTTTATGCAAGAAAATGATGTCTTGAAATCTTTAGGAAGAATGTTCGCACATTTTGACCATTCAAAAACGATCAACCTTCGCTGCAACTTGCATTGGATAGTTCCAAAAATATTTCGTGGTTTCATGCGGGGTAACCTTTTAGGAAACCCGAAGGAACTTCTTGGCAAATGTTGCAGATAAATAAATTGCTATTGCCAAAAGATTACCTCAGAAATGTTTTACTAAAAAGCACTGTTTCTTTTGTCGAAAATGGCCGAACAATTTTTGATTTTGACATTCAATTATTTTATTTATACTCGAATCAGAAAAAAATAACATGCGACTAAAGTGATTAGAAATGAATCTTTTTATTTTAAGGTAAAGTGCATGTAAAATGTCAAAGGAAGCAAGTTTTTTGTCAATCCCATCCTTAATATTCATAGTTTCTAAAAAAGATAAATTGTCAGTGATCTGTAGGTTTACCCCTAGGGAATTTCCCTATTTTAAATTTCGTTACATTTCTCGTTTTTTTTTTGTAAAAAAAATAATAACTTTGGAAAAATATTCCTTTGACAATGAGAACTCTGCAACCTGGCCTACATTTTTAATTTTTTTTTAATAATAGGAAATGTCGCTAAAAATAAAAAACAAAACATGCTGGTTCCTAGTGATCATTTTGAGGAACAATTTTTCTTTTTTAGAAATTCTGGATATTGAGGGCGGGATATTGACACAAAAAAACTTCCTATTTCTCCCCTTTGGCAGGTGTGTTGCCAATGGCCTTAAAGGTTGTTTTACCCATTTACATTAATGAATGTCAGCAACTTAACCCTAATAGCCCCTACGTGTACATAGTACTAGATGCCATTGTCTTTGGGTGCATATGCCTTCAGCATTTTTTTATTTTTGTAAATAGGGTTATAGACTTATCTAAGTATTCTAGATATTGGTATATGGGGGAATGAGCAATCCCATTTTAGTGGTTTTGCTTTATACATATATAAAATACATATATACACTCGCCCTAATCATTAAAATGAAATATGGGCTAACTTATTTAATGAATTTCTTTTATAAATTTGTTAGAACTGGGTGAAATTATGGTTATTTGATAACAAATTGTTTAACTCCCACGCTATTATTTCCACGTTTGTCTTCATTTTTTATTCTCTCATTCATTTGCCGGTGCATCTAATTTGTATTCCTACATACTGTACTAATTGTAACAAATTCTTGAGCAGATATACACATATCCATCCAAAATGAGTCGTATCAGCTCATCATCACGGCTCTCCAGCGAGCTAATTATAATCAATCGTTGTGTGGCGATATCTTATTAGATCAATGCATACGGAAACAATTGGACCTTGTGCATATTTCGTCATTATGCCGGCATCATGTGACTTAAAATTAAGACTTGTCAGCTGGTATATCAAATTGGTGCATGCCAGCCACTATAGTAGTAAAAAAATCATGACCATGTGTTTTTCAAAACATGTAACCCACGTTTTAATGTTTGGCCTTCAAGAATTCAGTTGTTCGATGTTTTTGGAAGTGCCAATTTACACGATGGATATCCTAGAATGTCGATCAGCTCATTGAAAAAAAAATACCATTTTTGTCATTTATTGTTTGTTATTTATTGCAGATTAGCTGATCCTTTCAATTAATAATTTCTACATCTTTCATTACAAAATATATGGTAAAATTGAGATATGCACCCTAACCTGCAATTTTTGTTGCCCTTTGGCAAATGATCCCGGAGTGATTAGTTTCGGTTTAATTTATAAACGTTCCCACCCAGCAACTTTATGTACATACATTTCCGATGACTGCTTATTTCAAGTCTGTCCACTTGTGTTAGCTTCTGAAATACTATACGTGGTATTGGGTTATTAAGCCTGTACAAAAAAGTGCCTTATTATAATGCCAAGGATTTTTAGTTGATACGGACGCCTTACTCGCGTGTGCATCCCTGTCTTTAGTGTGTGATTCTGCGACTAGCACCCGTGAACCCGTGCTTTTTTTGCTTGACGATGGCATGAGCATGCAAATATAATTCGGGTGATCAACTGTTCCGATTTCCTCTCTCGAAAGTCCCGCGTCCGGGAAAATCCTCCCCGGACACATCAATTCCCGACTCTCTACAGTGCGTGAAAGATGTGAAATCCATACAGTGGCTTAAGCAGGGCTGTTCTCTCTGTTGTGGATATTCTGTAGGTGTCGATCATACAATCTTTATACCTTAACTCGCTTTTGCTTCATTGAAAAGACGCCATTCACACGATACATTTTCATTTTGTAACTATATGTTTAAATTTTTGGGATTGTTTGCATGACGGTGTTATTGTGATGTCAGAAGGACAATTTTCTTTTCCTTATAAGTGTGTACAGCAATGATTTGTACAGAACTATCAAACAGAATTAATGTATAAATCTTTTGCTATCATCATGTAAATGCTTTAACTAGGTCATGTAGCGAAAAATTAGTTGAATGGATCAGTGAATTTTTATATTAACGGAAATAAAAAAAACTGATATTTTGCATTTCTTGGCTATTATATAACAATCATTTATCACTTTTCATCTCGATCAGCAAAGCAGTAAAATGTTGTTTCGGAAGGTTTTGTAATTATCAAACCCGGGAGAGAAAACAACGAGTACAGGGAACGTAGGAATCAATTTAATATGGAGAAAGAACTGCAGGGAACTACGGAGTGTGTGAACACTGAGAAGGGAACAACTCAGAACAAGAAAAAAAATGAAGGGAAGGGAACAACGCGGAGAGGAAAAAACTTGGAAAAAAGGATACAGAGGATGAGCAACGAATGGAGGGAAAAACTTTGATAATAGGAAACTGATGAGGCGGATGTAGCGATGATAAAAGAACAGAAAATTACGCAAATAAAAGGAAACTAAGGGATAGAGAACTGAGAAACTCAAAAAATAAAATCTGGAGAGAGAGGGAGCAAAGAAAATAAATCAGAAAAATCAAACTTTAGTCAGGCCTGACTTTAGTAAAGGAGAGGGAATGACCAACTGGGAATTTACGCTTTAAAATGGGTGTAGAGATTTGCACCACAGGCTGACATAATTAAAATTAGGAGGTGTACTCTCTTTGGTAGGGTGTACAGAAAAAGAGATGATTTAAATGGTGCAATGTCAAGTTCTTCCTTGCATGAAAAAATAGCATGTACTGCCGTGCTCATTTAAGATTAAGGCAGACCTATATTTTACATTCCTTACATTTAAAATTAAATTAAATTTCCAAATTCCCCAAATAAATAATCGCGTTTTTGTTTAAATTTCGTGACAATATTGGTACAGTTTTCATCTATTTACTGTCGTTTTTGGGATAATTTTTCTACCTGGGTGAGAATCAAGGTGTAGAAATGTTTTTTTTTTCCAGGTTGTAATAATGGTAGAAAGGGTGTAACAGACTCATTATTAGTAGAAAGAGTGTAATTAACACAATGATTATTAGTAGAAAGGGTGTGTATATACTCTCATTATTAGTCTGGTTCCATTCGTCAAGACGAATGGAACCAGATCAAAATCGATAAAATCGGACAACTTTTTTTTTAAAACCAAAAAAAAGATAAGGTAATATAACAGAAAAACCCTTTGCTATTTTTCGATTTTGACCAGAAAAATGATATCCTCCAAAATGCCCGATTTTAAACTCATTCGATTCGTATCGACGCTGAGATTCCAAAAACGTTGACAAAAAACGGCGTAAAACGAGTGTAAGAGGTAACAAAGGCATCTTAAATTTGCAAAAAAAAGTA